>VYZV01012582.1:179388-208085 GCA_013401275.1 Pandion haliaetus | reverse complement strand
CCCCGCATACAGCTCCCCCCGTTGCATTGCCCCAGTGCCTGCATGTGCCCCCCCCAGATGTCCCCTCCCTATGGCACACAGCAGCATGGCAGCTTGCGCCCCCTGCTTTGGGGGGTGCTGGAGGTCCCCAAAGCCCCGCAGGGGTGATGCAGTCCGCACCCCAGGGCCGTGGCAGGGGCAGCAACAGCTGGCATTTCGGCCATGAACATGAGCAGGGGCCATTTTTCACTGTACTGTCCCCTTGTCCCCACCTGCCCAATGGGCCATGCCAGAGGGATGTCCTCATGTGGGACACCTCTTGGTGCCAGTGATGCCCCTGCCCTGTCCTCCTGCTCCTTCCAAGGCACTCCCCTGGCTTTTTTTGGCAGCCGCCCCAGACTGAGATTTTGGAGGCTGGTTGGTATCGACACTGGGACAGTGGCCCCACCTGCAAGTGCCAGCCCTGCATCACCCTGCGTGCATCACCATGTCACCTGCATGGGCACCCCACGGCTGTGCTTGGGCCCCCAGCTCAGGCACAGGCTGGTGGTGGCCATGCTGCCCTGCTCGGGTCCCTGTCCCTCCCCCACACTATTGAGCTCCCCCAGCACTGTGGGTGTCCCACGCAGCTTGGTCCCATGTCCCCACCGTAACTGGGAGCTCATCACCCTCTGCTCCAGCCATGGCTCCTGGCATCTCCCAGTGTCCTGACAGCTTGGAAGGGTTTTAGAAACCCCATTTCCCAGGCAGGGTAAGCATCCCTCACAGGTGTGCCTCAAGCCCTGCTTCCACCCTCCCTTGGTTTCCTGCTGCTTTTCAGAGGCTTCCTGCCCCTCATGCCCCACCAGCTGCCCACAGGGCACTGGGGACGGCTCACACTCCTTCCCAGTTACAGCAATACATTTTTTTCTGGGCTGTTGAGGTATGCTCACAGCCCTCAGGTGGTGGCTGGGAGCTTCTTGCTCCTCTAATTGCTTCTTTTAGGGTTTTGGGGGGGCATTGCTTTTTTCTTTTAATGGTTTTCAACCATGCTGCTTTGGGGAAGCTCTTCCTTTGCAAAAATGTAAATTAGCCAGGAAAACATCCTTTTCATGAAGAAGAAAAATCTGAAATGTATGCCTGAGCTTCTCCGGAGGGGATCTCCAGCTCAGGGTCAGCCCTGCCAGGCTTCCTGACCTGGAGAGCAGCTTCCTAGCCACTCCATGCCAGTGGCTGTTCTCCAGCTGAGCTCCTGCACCTTCGTGACACAGAAATCCCCACATTTGCAAGGATTTGTTAGGCAAATCCTGCCCAGGCCACAGCAGAGGCACATCTGGGCACCAGGCATGGAGCTGGGGAGATCTTGTGGGTCTGGGCTGGGGAGACCCTGCTCAGAGCATCCCTGCCCCATGGAGATGCGGGGTCCTTTGTGTGCATTGCAGCCAGGGTGGGATCTGTGCTGTGATGCTTCAGAACACCCCAAACTGGGTTTTTTTTTCCCTTATTTTTGATCCCAGGCAGCCGCTCTCACAGGGAGCAGGTTCCAGCTGGGAGTTATCCAAAAATAGGAGCTTGAAAGACCGGCAAGGGGTCACACTGGGGCTGCTCTGGGTTTACCAAATGGGCTTGTTTTTCAGGGAAAAGCCTTTGCCAGGTTGTGCAAGCACAGGTGAGAGCTGGGTGGGGGTAGGGGGTCGGGCAGGTTCATTAGGGCTAAAGGAAAGTTGAGCTGCAGGTAGAGGTGAGGAGGAGCTGCTGTGATGAGCTTTTGTGCTGCTGGGTACAGAAAAACCCTGCTGCTTCCTTCTTTCTCTTAATGCAGCTGGTGGAGGCAGCTGTTTTTCCCCAGGGAGTTTTTGTGCAGCAAGGGCTTGGGGTGCCCACACCATTTCTTCCAGAGGTCAGTTCTTCAGCAGCTGTGCAGCCTGGCCTGGCCATCCCCACATCCCTCTGCCACGGGGCCAGGGGCTGTGAAGGGGCCAAAAGCCTCAGTGGGGTCAGGGTGGCTGGGGGAGGCAGAGCAAGAGCTGCTGCAGTGCAGGAGCCTGTCTCGGGACAGACAAATCAACTACTCTAGACTTGGTATTTTTTTCCAGACTCACTATTTTTTTATGGACTCACTATTTTTTTCTCAGATTCTCTCTATCTTCTGCCCTCCCTGTTTTCCCTGCTCAGCAAGGAACCTTGTCCCTGAGCTACACCGATGCCAGGTCAGCCTCAATAACCTCCCCTTGCAGCATCACTGCTTTGACCTTTACTAGTGACAAGCTCAGGGCTAATTCCACCCCAGAGGGTGGGGATGTTTTGCCCAAACTTGGGGTTTTCAAGGCTGCATGAGTGATGAGCTCATCCCACTGCCCCGTCCCAGTCCTGCCACGGCCGCCCAGGATTCGTGTTTCTTCGCACGATGCCGTTGTGACGGCAGCCGCTGAGGAGGGCTTTGAGCAAGAGGAGGGAGAGAAAACCGGCCACCGTCAGCCGTCCCACACCACAGGGAGAAGGAAGTGCAGCCACGGGCCACTCCTCCTCGCCATTTCCTCTCTGCAGTCGGGTTTTTTTTATATACGGATGAGAGAAGGGGGGGCAGAGGAGCAGCTGGCCTGTCCAAGGCCACAGGCTGGGCTTGGCAGCCAAAGTGGAGCACCGGCGGCTGAAGTGGAGCACTGGCAGCCAGCCCCGAGGGAGACGCTGCCGGTAACTGCGCTTGGTTCGGCTTCCCCGTCCCACTCCCCACCCCACAGAGGGTCACTGGGGCACTTCTCAGCCTCGGCCACTTTGAGCTCTGTCCCCGCCACTGCCTCCTGCTTGTCCCCGATGGCCCCTTTCCACCAAAAACCGCCCCATTTTTTCAGGGACCCTCCTGTTCCCACTGGTTTTGGATGCTCTGGGCTCTTCCCCTCTGCTTGCTGCCCTTCCCATTGGTTTCTGTCTTTGGGTCTTGGCAAAAAATTTGGGCTGGGAGTGGAGCCGGTGGGGTTTGGTGGCAAGCAGGCTTTTCGGGTGGTGCGGGTGGGTTTTGCATTGCCCTGGCTGTCACCCTCGTGCCGTGTTTTCGGGGAGGGTGAGTGCCTGTGTGCCCCAACCTTGAGCCACAAAGCAAACCATGTTTCTCAGCTTGTTTCCAAGTGGTGCCCCCAGGGAGCTGCAAGTCAGTGTGCCAGGGCTGTGCCCTGTGCTGGAGCCATGCTGGCCTCTGCCAGCATCCAGGAATTCCGCTCCCGCACACTGATGCCCTAAGCTGCAGCCCTCACTGCAAGGGGCCATTTTGCTCATTTTCTAGCCATTCCATTTTCCCAGCAGCTTTGCTAAGCCAAAGAGCCCAAATTTGGAGTGCAGCTCCTCCCTCTCCAGTGCTGTCCTTGGGATTCAGCAGCTGGCACTTTAACTGGGGACACGTTTCTCCAGCTGGCATCGGGCGATGTCTCCTGCAAACCAAGCACTTTCTACCTGCTAATGCCATCTGCCCCCATCATGCTCTCCTCCTGGCCTGGCTGTCTCTGTCTGCCCATGCAGGCTCATCTGTTGTGGAAACCTTGTTTTGGCAGGAGCAGGGTGACACACGAATGTAAATGTTAGGGGAAGAGTTAAAGGAGGAAAGCTGGAGCTTTCTCAGGAGCATTTCCAAGAGTTAAGTGTAAGTCTTCCCGTGGTGTGGCTGGACTCGGCGCAGAGCAGTGACTAACGGTGTTTACGTGAGCATTTGTGATGCTGTGGACCTAGTTGCCTAGTTCTTTTTCCTATAGTTTTCACCAAGCATTAATTAAGCTGCCAAAAGTGCATCTCTGCAGGCTGGCAGCACCGCTGGGCTGGCACAGCCGCCCTGGCCCTGACCTGACGTTGAGCACGCGGGGGCTGGTCTTACAATAGTCGAGTCCCATGTAAATACCAGCAGGTATTAGGGACTGAGTCATGGTATTAATAGGATTATTATATGCATGACTGGACAGATTTCTTGCTGAGGATGGGATTTGGTCCCTCCACCCTGCCTCACTCAGCTCATCTGGAGGGCTGGGCATCCCATGCCGCTGGGATGGATGTGCTGTTTGGGCTCTGCTTTCGGGAAAGAGGGTCTTGAGCATCTCCTGGATAACAAGCACTCAGTCCTTGCCGTTTTCCATCAGCCTCGCATTGGCCTAGGGCTCCCCGTGCAGATACAGCAGTGGTAGGAGAGTTGGCTCCAGGCTGCAAGGAGCCAAACCTCTTCATGCTTTGGCCGAGGCTATGGGCAGGGGCAGGGTGGGGTGGCACCTGGCAGCATCCACGGGGAGTGTTTGGGATGTCTATGTTTCCCTGCCAGCACGCCTCTGCTCCCTAAACCTTTTCCTGTAAACTCCCACAGCTCTCCCCTGGCGTTTAGTCAATCCCCTCTACACCTGCATGGGTTTGGGGCTGAGAAAGCTTCACTGTATGTTTATGTCGATGTGTGTTATGGCCTGGAGAGTTGTCCTGGCCCCAGGCTGAGCTCTGCAGTGTCCCTGCTCCCTGGGGACCATGGCTCATGCTGGCCTGTACCACAGGGACTGCTCCCCAGCAGCTTTGGGAACAGCTGTCCGTTTGGGGACCTTCAGGCACTGTGTGAGCAAGGCAAAGTGTGCAAGATGGGTAAAAGTAAGGGTGTGACCCCAGGGTGGCGTGGGGACAGTCCAGGGTTCCCACGTGGTGGTGTCCCCCAGCCCTCCTGCCTGGTGCCACCTCTGCACCTGCTTGCAGCAATCTCGTTTCGCTGTGGGCATGGCCAAATCCTGCACATGGTCAGCAATTAGCACTTGGGGCTAATTGCTGCACAACAATAGCTCACCGAGCGATTAGCACTGGGGGAGCCGCTCATACCGGCTTGGTTCTCACAACAAGCCAGCTGCCAGCACATGGTTCAGAAATCAGCCTATCCCTGGGGCTGGGGTGAAGTCCTCACTCGGCGTGTCCCGGCATTTCCAAGAAGCTGGGAAAGGAGTGGGGCGAAGCGAGGAGGTGGACGGCAGCACTTCCCACCACCTGCGACTCCCCGCACGGCTTCCCCAGCCAGCCTTTCACTTGCTGCGTGCTGGTGGGCAGCCGCCTGCGTCAGCCTCACAGTGAGGGAAGTAAAACCTTCGCCAGACCGTGACATTTTGCAGGTTGGTAACTTCCTGCTGAGCTGAAGTGAGTTAATAACAAACTCTTTGGGGACCTCCTCCTCCTCCCCAGAGACACGGTGATTTTGGCAAGACCTAGGGTTGATTTTTCTGGGTGGCTGATGAAAGTGGCTTTCCTTGCCCTGCCTGTGCCCAGCTTCCTGCTCTCAGGGTTGGTAATATCACAGCGGCAAACTGTCCCTTGCGTGAGTGCTGCTGCTCTCCAGAGGCGGCAGGGAAATGCCCTCCCACCATGACACAGCTTCTGCCACCACTGACTTCGTGCTGGGCAGGGACAGAGCCATCCCTAGTGCTGTGGCATGTGGAGGCGGTTGTGTGTGCACAGGGTCCCGTGCTGTGTGGCTGCATCCAGGCCTGGAGAGCTGTTTTCTTCCTGGGGCTTCCCCATCAGGTCTGTGCCTCTTGTCATCATGTCCCACAGCTGGAGCACGGCCTCTCCTCTTCCTCCTTGTTTGCTGACCAAGGTTTGTCAACGCATTCCCCCCCGCAGATGGTTGTTCCGAGGGATGCTCACATTCCTGTGCTCTCCTGCGCAGCTCCGAGGTCTTGTGTGGGAAGGACACAGCAGCTGCCACGTGTCCAGGGATGCGAGTGTGTGAACAGAAGAGGCAGGGAAGGACCGTGGGGGTAGGAGGGTCAGGGTGTTGTGGGACAGCCCTGCTCCTCTCCCCATAGCCACGTGCTTCTGGCAGGCTTAGCCACAACCACCTCAGTTCTCTGCAACCTGTCTGAGCCCTCCCCATCTGGGGGCAGCCTGGGGAGCTGTGGGCTGAGTGCTCTCTGGATGCCGCTCTCACCTCCTCTCCCTGCCGGCAGTAACCAGTGCTGCCTGGCATACCTGTTGGCACAGCCAGGAAAAATGCTCCCACAGGGAGATACTGTGCCACCACGACCTGCGTGGCAAGAGCCTTTCCACATCAAGTTACTCCCGTGCATGCTCCCACACCCTGGAAGGTCTCTGTGGCTGTACAAGTGAGTGTTTCCTATAGGGGTGTGTGCATGCGTGTGTGTGTATGCTGGTGCAGAGGTGTGGTTTTGTGTCTTTCTTAAATTTAGCAGCTGTAAGGGAATAGGACAGAGCAGCTCTGATTCACAGCATGGGTCTGTATGCCTGGTGTTCTGCCTCTTCCTCATGGCAGCACACAGCAGAGCCCCTGACTTTGGCTCCAGCCAGCTTCAAGCTTTCCTTCTATATGTGAAGGCAGGGTTGGTTTTATGATATGCATCTATTTGCATTTATTTACACTGAATTTCATCTGTAGTTTTGTATGTCTAGAGCATCTTCCAGAAAGTTAGCTTAGGTCTGAAAGTCTTTCTCTGCTACCTTACCATTACTGATTGCTACAGGTAATCATTCTGCCCGTTAGAAAGTAGGATATCTGTCTAATTTGACTGTTATTAGTCACTTCCTGATCTTAGCTTTTACAAGATCAAAAGATTGCTTTTACATTGTTCTTTTTCTTTTTAGAAAGAAGGTGATGTGAATGGGCTGTAAGAACCAGACGAGATGGATGGAGAGCTGCCCTGCGCTGAGGTGGATGGAGAAGTGTCCTCTGCCACAGAGAATCTGGAGGGAGAGGTACCCTGTGCGGAGACCAACACAAAAGAAAAGGCACCTTGTGCCAAGAGCAGCATGGAAGGAGAGATGCCCGGCACTGACAGCGATGAGGAAGGGAAAATGCCCTGTGCCGAGAGTGATGCAAAAGGAGAGGCATCTTGCTATGAGAGTGATGGGGAAGAAGTACCAGATACTGAAATCCCTGCTGCTTCAAAGAAAATGTCTTCTATTTCTTCCCCCTTGCGGGCAATCATCCGCCTGCGACGACAATACCGGGTGCAAAAGAAAAGCCGTCTGCATTTAGAGCTGCCTCGAGAAAACTCTTCAGAGCTTGTCCATAGGAGGCTGCTTCAAAGGCAGCTTTCCCTGAACCGAACTAGTGTGTATGGCCCTTCCATGTCCTTCTTTAATCAGACCAGCTTTGAAACTTCCCGGTACTTCACCTTTGACACATCTGTGGAGCAGTGTGCTATGAAAAAATGCAGGCGGAAAAAGAATCGAAGGAAATCTAGGATAGTCCTGTATCCAGACAAAACAAAAAGATACCTTCCAACAGAGGAGAAGAGCAAGGCAAAACGCTGCCTCCTCTTGCTCATTGTCATTATCTTCTTCCAGATTCTCAATGCAATAGAAAACCTGGATGATAACCTCCAAAAATACGACCTAGATGGTTTGGAGAAAACAATGCACCGGGAAGTATTTGGGCAGAAGGTTGCTGTGGAAAGTATTATGGAATTATTGAAAGACTATCTGGCTACCCACATACACAACAAGCCTCTAGTAATCTCTTTAAATGGCCCGACAGGAGTTGGGAAGAGTCATGTTGGCTGGCTGCTGGCCAAACATTTTCGTTCTGTCATGGACAATGACTTTGTGCTTCAGTACTTTGTTATGCATCACTGCCCCAATGAGGTGGCTCCTCTTACTTGTGAAATAGATTTGTCTAGGAAGATTTCTGACATGGTTACAAGAGCCGAAATAGAAGAGAAGATACCATTGTTTATTCTGGATGAGGTTGAACTCATGTCTCCAGTCCTGCTGGATACTCTCAGCCGATTCTTTGAACCCAATCAAACCAACGAGTTCCTCAACGCCATCTACATTTTAATAAGCAACATAGGAGGTGGTGAAATAACCAAGTTTGTTATCCAGAATGCATCTGCTGAGCTTCTGCATCAGCAAAGGGGACTTGAAGAACTGCTGAGCATCATCCAGCCTGTACTGATTGATGCTCACCCCCTCTGGAAATCTGCGGACATCATCCCATTTGTTCTTCTAGAGAAGAGTCACGTCATAAACTGCTTCCTAGAGGAGATGAGGAGGGAAGGGCTGTATCCTGACCAGAAGCATATTGAAAATTTAGCAAGTCAGCTCAGTTACTACACTACAGGGGACAAGCAGTACTCCAGGATGGGCTGCAAGCAGGTTGTGGCCAAAGTCAACCTGCTGTAGTGACTTACTGCAGAGGCCAATTCCTGCTCTCAGGATTTGCAAAATTCTGGGCTTATGGAGGAGTACGTTACAGCAGGCTGTGGTCAAGGTGTCCTTTCTCAGGCCTGCACTGACTTTGTCCTGGTCAAGGTAGAGGGACAGCAGCCCGGGCTCCTCTGCAACATGGTCTTTGTTCTCCTCCAGATGCTTCACATATTCCTAATGTTCTGTGAATAAGGCACAGGCAATGAAACCCAAGCAACCAGCCCTTAATTGTGAGATGCTTTGTTCCTCACATGCTCATTTGGGATACTTTGTCACTAAGGAGTTGTGAGATGAGGACAGACGCTGCGGGATATAAACAGGAGGAGGAAATAGTAACTGGGTTACTGTCCCTGCAGTGACATAGCCGTGTCTCAGTCTTTCTCCAGGCTCACAGGCTTCAGCTCTTTGCTTTTCTTGGTGCTGGCTGGTGGTGTGCAGAGCAGAGGCCATGCTGGACGCCTGGGAGAATTGAGAGAATTTGTGGCTCCTCACCCCCCAAAATGCACAGGCAGTCAGAACTCTGATTTCTCCATCTCCTACGTGACCACATGCTCCAGAGACTGCTTTTTGGACCCGTTCCTGAGTTCTTGCTCTTCTGAGCTCATACCTGAGCTCACCTTTGGCACCTCCAGCGAGATTTCTGCCCTGCAAGTCTGTTTGGGCTCGTCTTAAAGACTGCTCAGCTGCGCCAGCCAGTGCAGAAATAACCACTGGATTGTTTCAGGTCTGGTGGTGGCAACTCCTCCTGAGAGCTCTTCTGCTTTTTGCTTCTGGGTACACTTCACCACACTCATTATCTAGAAAGCGCAAAATAGCAGCTGGCATATATTAAGCAACACACACTGGAAAAGACAGTTTGGGCTGGCTGGGCTGAGTGCAGTGGGAATCTTTGGCTTGTTCCCAGTCTTGCAAGGCCAAGAAGAGTTTCTTTGCCATTGAGACCCTGGGAAAAGCATGCTGCCTGGAAGCACCTCAGGAAAAGCACATGTCCTTGTTTTGAGCAGGCAAACTGAGCAGGTAGTTATGACATTGCTTTTTCAGGTTTTGGTTTTGTGCCTAAATACCCTTCTACAATTTGCTGTGAATTATCATACACATAATCCTGTGGATGTTTGCACTGGTTGTTTGATTTGCCTCTTTCTAACTGTTAGTCTCCAAAGACGTCCGTCACAAACTCCTGCTTCCAGAGCTATTGTCAGGAATAAAACCAAACTATCCTTAATAAAATAATTCAAAGTACATTTCCTTTCTTTGACTGAAATGTGGTATTCCTCTCAAATTTCTTTTCTGGACCGTTGTGGCTGCACTGCCATGTCTGTGCTTCCTGGTGACTTGGATTGGGAGCAAGGGCTACAGCTTTGTTGCGTGTCTTTTGCAGTTCACCTCGATGCAGCGTGTGTGCACAGCTCTTCGAGATACACTCATGGTAAACCAGATCCAAAACCCACACAGTGCAGCAGTGCCAAAAGCTGTGTGTCGCACAGCTCCTCCATCCCCCAGACCTGCCCGGGGAGGCTAGGCTGGCATCTGGGGAAGCGTGGCCTTGGCTGAGATGGTGCTGGGCTGGACCTCCTGTCCATGGTTTCTCCTCTTGAAATTATCCAGTGGAGGAGCCTTTTTCTCCTGCAGAATAGCCCTGCAGTGTGAGAGCAGCTGGGCAGAGAGCAAGAAGGGCTGCTTACATGGCTTAGGGGAAGGGCTCGTAATGAAACTAAGCCACCTTCTAGATGCAAGTGTCCACAAAAAGTAATGTGTGAGCTGGTTTCTATAGCTTAGTGAGACTTTACTGCAAGGACAGTTACTATGTTTTTATCCTGGATAAGAAACAGAAACAACTCAGGGACCAGGATTCCCCTCCTCTTCTTCTGGGAGAGGAATTCAAAGACCAAGAGTATGACAGGAGAGGTAAGCATCGCCCACACTGCTCAGGCTTGGCAGCTGAAAATACCATCAGGGTCTATAACGCTGGGCTGCAGGGGTGCTGCCAAAGCAGGCACCCATGGGCGTCGGATTACAGATGGCTTTTGTTGTGGTGTCAGGACAGGCAGCAGCACTGATGGCAGTGCTGCCTTCACAAGGAAGGAATTCAGGCTTCCAAGGGCTACGCAAGGGGCTTTAGGTACTGTGGGGATACCTGAGTTGTTTTGGAGGGGATTTAGACTTGGTTTTGGATGTCTGCACTTGCAGTCCACCCACAGGGTGTTTAGTTGTGCCAGAGGTCCCTGCGTGCCTCTGCACAAACCATCACCCCATGTGAGAGAGGAGGGTGACTTAGAGTGGAGCTGAGCATCTGCAGAGCTTCTTTTCATCCCTCTGAGATTCACCTGCCCTAAACCAGGGGTCCCAATCCTGCCCCAGGTGAGCTGCCTGAGTTTTGCTGAGGCACCAGCCCATGCCTTCATATCCCCCACGAGCTGCATGCTGGGTGGCTCTGGGCTCACCATGAGCAGCTCAGCACCCTTAGGCTCAGCAGTGTAGGGCCCCTCATGCCTCTGCTCGGGAAGATTGGGGACACATTGTGCTGTCTTGCCTCCCCCTCCATCTCACCCCATTTCTGCACATCAACTCCCTCCCAAAGCAAAGCTGTCCTGACTATTTTGCAAAAGGCAGGGGGTGCATAGGCACCCTGTGCAGCTTGAAGACCTGCCAAGGTCCTTGCCTGCCACAAAGCTCCTCTCAGTGCTGAGAAGTGAGGCTCAGCCTTCTGCTGCATGAAGACCACCTCGTCCCTTGGCCAGTGCTGGAGGTGACAATCTGGCCAGTGCTGTCTGCACATGTGCCAGACCTCCCCATGCCCCCAGCCCACATGGCAGCTTGTACCTCTGGAGACCTTCATTGGAAAGCACAGGAACCTCCAAGCCACGGAGAGGACTTTCACTGCCAGAAGATAAGGATGTCTTGCCAGGTTGTCCCCAGTCACAACTTGCCCCAGGACTTGGATCCCAGCTCAAATGGCTCCTCAGATTGACCCCAACCCCAGTCTCACCCACAATACCAGCTTAGACATCTGTCCATACTGTCCCTGGCCCCAAGCTTCCCTGAGATCCTCTGCAAAACCACCAGCCCTGCCAGGCACTTTCAAGGCAGAGGAGTTGGCACATGGGTGATCCACAGTGCTGAGCACCAGGAGCCCAGTGGCTCATTTCTCAGTGCTGTGTGCAAAGGAAGCTGGTCTAAGGGAAAGGAACAGCTAAGGAGACTTAAACCTCATAGTGTCCCATAATGGCTGTGCCAGGACTGCTGAGGTTTGCTACCTTTGCTCGGCACAGGAGAAATCTCATGCTGCCTCAGAGCCAGGAGAATCTCTCTAAGGAGTTGCTCATCACTGTAGCTACTCCCACACATCCCTGGCCAAGGCCACACCGTGGGACACCCACTGAAGTGCTGGGGTGATGAGCCTGGCTTGAGATGTAAACAGCTCCTCCTGCAGCACATTCGAGGCTGGAATTTGGGGACCAAAGCACAAAGAGCACAGTGGCTTGTCCTTGGTCTGACTCTGTCTCTTGGAGGCTCAGATGCTCCTGGCACAGGACCCAAGGCTCTCCTGGAGAGCTTTTATTCGATGGGTATGGCTGAGGTGCCAGGTATGTGGTGACGTGCTTTTGCAATAGACTTTGTCCTCCTTAACTTGACGTGGATTTCTTTATCAAGTTGCAAGGGCTGTGGCACTTGAACTGGTGGCTCAGCTCTTCTCCTGCACAGCTGAGCTGTGAATTGAAGGGCTGGTAGAGAGCCAGGACTCCCTCACTTTGAAAGCATCCCACGCGCCTCCCCTGTGCTGTCAGCTCCCTTCACCTGGTGAAGGGCTTGTTTTCTTCCAGTAGTGCTGGGCCATGGGTGTCACAGGATGCTGGGACAGCTGGTGCCATGGGTCTAAGTCACCAGGATGGTTCACCCTCCTGTTGCCAGCTCTTGCTTCCTGATGCACTGTGCACTCAGGAGTGGGTACAACACCCAACAGAGTAGGGGGACTGCAGAGGGGTACCATGCTGTGTTGTCCATAGCTTCATCCATCTATAAGGGACCTCTTCAGTCCTTCTTTACTCTTAATAGCGTCTCTGTAATCAAAAGATCTGGAAATACAACTTTGTAGGAGGTATTGCTAGGGATAAAAAGAATTGCTGTGGCTGCACATCTGCCCTGTGCCTTCATCCAGCTCCTCTGGATCCCCCAGGTGAAAAGGGGCTGCCTGACGTGCAGGAGTTGTCACATATATCTGCTATAGAGGAGGCTGTAGGTGGCACTGGGAAGGCTTCCTCCGTCGGCAAGAGCTCTTCCTGAGTCAGGCACACCTTCCTGTCATGCTTGGAGCAGTGACTTATGGAAAGCAGCTCCCACCCTGCTGTGGGCATGGCACTGCCTTTGCACAGCCAAGCAAAGCACATCTGGTTCAGTAATTAAAGCAGCGCTGGGATAACTGTTCCCCATCATGGGTTAGCTGGGGATCATGGGGAGATCAGCAGGTACTCTGCAACCCACAACTGCATCCCAAAGCCAGAGTGGTGTTTGGGCCAAATTCCTTTTTTGCATTTACCCTGGGGAAAGTGCAGAGTGATTCCAAATAGGCATATAGTGAGGATGTGGGAACAGCTGCCGTTACTACCCACAAGAGCATGGCAATGATAAAGGAGGGTAAGACTAAGTATGAAATAGTGTGTGTCTTGCACAGGAAGGAGATTGTGACCACATTGGCATGGTCTGTGCTGAAGGCTTTCCCAGGGCCAGGCTCAGGTCAGAGGGCCCCATGGGCATGAGCTGCATTCCCATCATATGCAGTGCTGTCAGACCTTGACAGAGCAGCTATGCCACCTCCAGAAACACCTCCCAATACAGAAGACGCACCAATTAGTGCCAGCGCTGAAGGCACTAATTAGTCTTCCCCATATCAGCCTCACCTGACAGCTCCCCACAGCCAGGAGTCTTCCCTGTATGGGAAGAATTTTCTAAGCATGCTCAAGAACCCTATTTAAGCTCAGCTGGAGCCATCAGTCTGTGTGGCAGTTGTGCTGGAGGAGTGTTGGTATTCAGCTTAGCTCCATCTGTGCCTGGACTATGGGCTCTGCAGATCCAAGCCCTCAGCCTGTAGCCTGACATTTTGGCTTGCCCCATCACTGTGGCCATTGTTGGACCTGGCCCTGATCTATGGCTTGTCTTCCTGGCTTCAGGCTGGACCCATCTCATCACCATGGTGTTGCTGGATCTGGACTTTTAGGTTGCTCTGGACTCTTGGTTGGACCTGGCCACTGTCTCAGACCTGCCCCAGTCTACTATGCAGGTACTGTGGGATGGGCTCTGCTGGACCTGGGATCCTGCTTGCTCCCTCCTCCCTGAGGGAGCAGCCCTGCTCTTGCTGCCCCCTGATATGGGGGCACCTTGGCGTGGGGGGCCAGGAAAGGCCATCAGGCCAAATGTACAGCTGGTGGGGAACACTGAAGGTGGCCTTGTGGCCAAGGCACAAATTACCTTCTCCCCATGGGTGCCTAAAACTAGAGTGGAACGTGACATTCCTCCTTTTGGTGCCAGCTGTGTCCAACGCATGACCCATGTTGGTAGAACCTCTCCATGGCACCAGAAGAGCCCCCTGAGCTGGGGGACACCTGGTTCCCAACACCTGCACCCCCTTCCCTGCCAGAGAAGCTTTGCTTTGGGTTGCAGGACAAATTGCCAGGGGTGCCCAGGGAAGGGAGCAGCCTGGGGTGATGCAATACGTGAGCAACCTGGCTGGCAAAGGTGTCACCTCTGGTGTACCCTGGGGTGGGTGTGCACCCCAGCATGCCACTGAAGACCCATCCCTGGCTGCCTGGCCTGTGCTCCATCCCAATGTCATCTCTTTTCCATGGTGGTGTTGGAGATCCCCCCCGAGCCATGTGTGGTTCCTCACAGATAACCCACCACTGCACCTTGTGCCCATGGATGGGCTGAAGCTGCTTCCTCCCACTCAGCCCCAGGGACCACCAGGCACACGCTTGTCCCTACCATATCAACTGGAAGCAGGTGGCACTGGGGGGTCACGCCTGTGGATGCTGAGGTCGGATGCCATGTGCAGGAACCCTGATGCCTGGACAAAGTGTGGGCTGCTGAGATACAGAAACGGCAAACTCCTCCCTGCTGGGATTGGCACTGACGCACCCGATGCCTTTGCTGGCATCTCTCCGGGCACCCATGGGTATTGCCCAAGTCCCTGCTCAGCTGCAGGACTCCATCATTTTGCAGTCAGCTGCTGGGGCAGTGTCCCTGCTCCACTTGGTGCCCACAGCCCTGGTTGCCTGTAGGAGCATCATAAGGGACAACCGCCCAGCTAGGCTCTCCCATTTTCCAGCTGCAGGAGGATCCTTAGTTGTTCCTGAGAAAGGGCTGAAAGCTGGAGACCAGTTGACCCTCAGATTGCTCCTACATGCGAGTTGGGAGGTTTTTCTTTTATACAGACAGTGATAATGAACTGCTTTCACCAAGCTTGTGGGCTTGAAGGCAAGAATGCTGTGGCCGGGGTTCCCAGGGAACTCCTGTACCAAGGGATGTGGCTGCCTCCTCTGCACAGTCCGGGGCTGTGGGAGTATGAATGGGATGTGCCCTATGTTTCTCCATGGACATGGCCTGGCTCCAGCCAGAGGAAGGTGGGTGCACATGTGTTCTGTAACTTCAGCTGCCTCCAGGAAAAGAGGTTTGTACTTAAATGTTCCTAAAAAGGAGCTGCCTCCATTAATCAAAGCAAGCCTGTCTAAAGCTGCCTCCAGAGATGGATGCTGGCTGATGTGGCCAGCCTGGCTGCAAGGCTGAGTCCTCCCTGGGACTTCTATCCACCATGGGAAGATGCTCCGGTGATGGCACAGTACTGGACCAGAGCTGCTCTGTTACACACCACAGCATCGTGCCAGCCTTGCTGGGCTTGCCTGGTCCCTGAGCTCCCCAAGCGCTGCTGGAGCTGCTCCTACTGCAGTGTGCCCACCCAGCAGGATCTTGTCCTCACTGGCCGGTGCCTCTGGCCATGATGGCTCTACCAAGACCTGCAGAAGATGCATGATGTTGGCTAAGGGCACCTGAACAGTGTTTGCAGATAGATGCAAATTGAGGCACCACTTGCAGGGGATGCAAGGGTGACGGTAAGCCCACCACATACACTAAAGATATGTCCTTACACACAGGGCAAGGAAAAGCTACTGATGATCCCTAGAAGGTTAAGTGCTTTGTTGCTTTCTTTCCAACTCTTGTGGCCTTCACTAAACAGGTGAGCTGCAACCAAGAAAGCAAATTTTAACATCAGTGATGGCAGGGGAAGATCAAGGGCTGCAACAGAGGAGAAAAGAGCAAGGACAGCTCAGGCAAGTTAGAACTTTCCCAATAGCTGTGAATGATGCAATTCATCCGAGGGTGCAGAGGGAACTGTCTGCAATGGCTTTTGAGATTATGTGGCGATGGGGTGAGTCTCTGAAAGGTGGAGGGAGGACAAGCACCCCCTCTCCTTGGGAAGGAGGAGGAGGAAGGCACAGGCAAATAGGAGATCAAATGCATTACCTGTGAGTATACAGAAGAGGTGGGAGAAATAACATCCAACATTTTCCAAGTTAAGTTATGATCATTGAGTCTAATTTCCTCTTCTGACAGGATATTCAAAGAATAGCTGTTAGTGGTTACTGGGATGAACTGGAAAGAGTTTTCCAGAGCTGGAGAATTTCAATATTCCCCAAACAGTGGGGAGGACAGAGGTGGGAGTTTGTCCATTGAATTTGGAAAGGATGGGGAGCCGAGAGGCATGCAAGAAGGCAGGCTTGGGATGAAGAGCATAAATTGGAGGAAAGGTCTGAAAGAAGGTGCTGCAGAGGAGGGTGAGAGTGAGCAAATGCACATTCCAGGATGGGGAGGGCAAAGGGCTGGAAAGAAAACAAGCCTGGGGGGGATCGCAGAGATCATGCTCCACATGAGGAATAGTACCACAGGGGTTTCGAGAAAGGCAAACAACCCATTAAGAAGTATAAATAGGTGTGTTGCATATACAAGGGATGAAGTAATGTGGGGCTGCGCATGGTGCCTTGCTGGAGCACTGTGGCCATATTTGGGCACCCTCCTGGGGAGGGAGCCCTCGGCACTGTGCCGCACCAGCCATCTCTCCTGCAAAACTGAGCTGTAGGAGAGGAGTGAGTGAGGGGGTTGATGCAGCCTGGGGAAAAGTTTCAGGTGAAGCATGATAAGAGGTTTCAAATATGCAGAAGACTGGCAGAAAGGAGGCAGCGGTGCTTGCTTTGCCTAGTCCTCCTTGGGCAGGGTGTGGCGTTGGCTCCGGAGAGTGAGATTTAGGTTAAACTTTAGGACAATTGCTGTAGCTGCAGAAGTGAAGCACCAAAATGGATTGATTATAGTGGCTGCAGAATTGCTGCCACCGAACCTTGGGACAGAGGAGGATGGTTTAGCCAGAGCTGCAAGACTCTGCCCCAGTGGTCTCATGAGGTCCCACTTCGCCTGTCTTCTGTCACCCCTTGGTGCCTGTCATGGGTTCAGCTGTGTGCTGAGCAGGAGAAAGTTATAGCTGGTCTTACTTGCAGTGCTTAGTCTTCACAGAGATCACACCAATTTAACATTACTCCTCTGTAATGGATTTGTTTCAGTTACTAAAATACCTAGATTTAGGTGCAAAGTTTTCAGGCACCTGCATCTGAAAACTGTCAGCCTGGGAAAGTGTGGTGAGATCAGCAAGTAACTCCCCAAATGGATTGATTGGTAGGGTGGTGAGGCACTGGAACAGGTTGTCCAGAGAAGTTATGGCTGCCCCATCCCTGGAAGTGGGGCTTTGAGCAACCTGGTCTAGTGGAAGGTGTCCCTGCCCATGGCAGGGGGGTTGGAACTAGATGGTCTTTAGAGTCCCTTCCAACCCAACACCATTCTATAGTTTCCCAGGTGGGATGAGTTAGAAGGACAAGGGAATCAACCAGCATTGAAACTAGAGTATGCAGAAGAGTTAATCATATAACTAAACTAATCTAGAAGCCTGTTTACTTCTCCTTGATGCTTTTCCCTTATCGATTCAGTTTGTTAATAGATATTAAATATGATTTTAGGGTCTTCATCTAGAGCTACCTCAAAGGACCTGTAGCCATCTCCAGGAAGCACCTGCAGAAGGGGCACGCCTCCCCAGCATGGTTTGATATTCTCTGATTACAGATGTGGAGCTGGTCGGTGGCTCCCTGTGTCACTGTGCAGGAGCAGAGCTCTGCAGCATGGGTCTTGGCATTGGCTCCTGCTCCTCCTCCAGCTGTGGAAATCACTGCAAAGAGCTACTCATGCCTCTGTGCAGGATATACACAGTCCAGGATCTTCTGTGGATGCTATTTTGAGTTTACTGACGCTATGCTTCCTGTGCTGTTTTATCAACTGATCCCTCGGGCTGGGATTCAGCTGCCTGAATTTCAGCATCTTGAGGAAGTCTGAGTAAGTCTGCCTGGGATTTCCCCATCCCTGCCTCCTGGAAACAGCCTGCCCAGGAACCCAGGCCTGGGAAAAGACCGCCTGGAAAACCTTCCGAGCCACAGCTCATGCTGTGGCCTCCCTGGGCAGGGTCAGACCCCTGGGGCCATGTGGTGCCCATGCAGCCCCTAGGTTATTCCAGCCCATTGCAGCTCCTTGATGCAATAGCATGCTGCTGATGGAAGATACCACCACTGCATCCCACCCCTGGCTACCCAGCCAACCTCACCCAATATCTTCCATCTAGGATAGGGCAAGTTCCTGCAGGCCAAACTCACGCTAAGCAGCAGTTGTGGGCCAGGTGCTGCTTAGTTCACTACTACAGCTGTAGAAGCAATCACTCTGCTGCCCTGAGCTACAGGCTGTCTTTGTGGGTGCATCTTGCCCTGTGCTTGGCTTTTATTGCTAATGGTGTATCTCCCTGCTGGGGCTTTACGCTGGGGATGTGCCAGGAGGGACCACCATGTTCTCCCCATTCCCAGCTCCCAGCCTAGGTGCTCCAGCCTGGAGATCCTCACCAGCTCCCCACAGTTTTTTGTTAACTTTTGGCATCAGCTCCAGCTTCCCCAGAAGTGCATAAAGGATCCAGTCCCACGGAGCCCATCCTTCACCAGATCCTGGCAGCTGACTCTCATGAGATGTGTGTACATTTTTGTGGCCAGCAAGTGATATGTGAAAGAAAGTAAAGCGCTAACTGCAGCCAAAACCTCTGTTTTCACCTGTACCTTTGCCACTCTTCTGCTCAGATAACATGCTGCACTATCCAAATGCTCTCACTGAAACCAGATCCATGTTGCCTGTTCTTCCAAGAAAAAAAAAAAAATTCAAAATATTGGAGAAAGATATTCCCAGAACTTATGGTTTCCTTTTAAACTCTCCGACCTGCCCAACACAAGCTGGTGTGCAGGTACGAAAGGAGTTGCAGGCATGACTCTGAAATCGGGGAATCTGGTGCTGTGTTCCCACCCATCCCTCCCCAGCTTCCACATTTTTACAACATGGCTCTCAGTTTCCTGGTAGCTTTTCCAAGGCTGCAACGGAAGAGGTATGTACCCCTCTTAGCTGGCACAACTTGGCACTACTGTCGCATGCTGTTTCTGATCTATCACAGCAAACAGCCCAGTTCTTCCTGAGATTACTTCATATATTGCCCCTGTGGGATCAAGGTTTCTGAGTCACAGGCTTGCTTTGCCTTTGACGAGGTCCTGCTATCTCTCTGGGTGCTGCGGGGGCCTTGGAAAGTCAGTTCTGAGCTTTTGCTTTGAGCATATGCTGGTCCTTTGCTTCAAGGTTGTTGCTTCTCTCTCCAACGTGTAAAAGGGCTTGTGTACCTTGTGTTTGCTCCAACTATTTCAGGTGATGTAATGAGCATTTCTGCCCCTCCCTGCAGACTTCTTTAGCACAAACAGCACTGTGATTCTTGTATGTCTCGAGGTCAGAACACAGTGCTGAATGTTGCAGAGCACCTTGGCCTGACAAATCCAGTATCTTCAGCTCCATCAGTGCTATGGCCTCTGTCATCTTCAGCTGCAAACGCCACTCCATGCTGGTTCTTTTACTCCCATGACCCACACCAAGGCCTTTCAGGTTGCGCCCTTATGCCAAAGATCCAGCACCTCTACCTCTGAATGCTCTTCCTGATGCATACAAGGCTCAGTTTTTGGCTTTGGTGATCCATTGGTGAAATGCACTGAAGTCTCTAGGTTAGAGGGGGTTGATGAAATTCAATTCTTTGGATCCATCTCAACAGAAATTGTTTTTCCTCTCCTTGCACCTGGTGGGCAGAAGATCTGCTTTTTGCAGTGCTGATTCATCTTAGTTCCTCTCGCTTGAGGAAGATCCAGTGACCTGCTTGGACAAGCTCACCTGGGAGTTATAAATACATCCCTGTGAAATACTCACATGACAATAAGCTAATGGGCAATGATGATTGCCAATAAGAACAGGATTTGTCCCTACAGGTAGGCACCCCTCTTCATGGGGCTTGTTTTGAGGTTGGGTTATTATTTGCCTCCGTACAGCTGGGTGTTGGGCAATCCTGGTGAGATGGATTAGGCACATGAGAGGCACAAGATGTGGAACTTCACTGAGAAACCTCTATGTGACTAACATAGGTGATGCCATCGGTGCCAGAGCTGGAGTCAACTTCTGGACAGGCTGCATTCCTGTCCATCAGGAGCTACCCGTTAACTGTGCTGAGGTAAACACAGCTCATATGATGGGACAGCTGGAAGAAACTAAATTGATCTGTCTCTCTCCTTGGATATGATCCTGGTTGAAATAAAGGGGGTAGTTGAATGTCATACTGAATGTTTGATTTTTGGCCTTTAACATGCACTGTTCACTCAACATCCAGGCATATTTGGAGTCCAGTTCAGGCAGCTACCTGTGGCACTTTCTCTGCTGAGACGGCCTGAAACCCATGGCCTGGGAGTGGGAGGATTTGTTACTAATCCCCAGCCTGACTCATTTGTGTGTTGGGACCAGGGTGGGTCTGAGGGCTCAGACACCACAGGGCAAAGCAGCAGCAATCCACATGAATTATTTTCTTATCGCAGGCTTCTTTTAAACCACTTATGTGATTTAGGTGCTGCCTGACAATATTGCACCAGGTGTGGGAGGAGGATGCCCGGCAGGGAGTGCAGCTAGGACACTGCCCCTGAGCACAGCTTTAGCTAGCAGAGTTAAGAGACAAGCCATTTTACCCCACTCAGACCAGCTTCCAGGAGAGAGAGGGACTAAAGAGGTTTCTTGAGCCCATTCCTTACATCTTAGGAGTTGTCTTGACATGAGTTGCCAATGAGTAGGTAATTTTGGAAGCAACAATTTGTCTCCCAGCCCTCTGGACTTTGCCTTGTTGCGGGGGCAGGAGGGAAGATGACCGAAGACCACTAAAGTTCTGTCTTTAAGCCCTGGCTGTGTCTCAGGTTTAAGCACTCATCTGGGCAGTGTAAGAGACTGCCCTGGAAAGTGTTTTTCAGCAGCATCTTGAGGTGAGCCACTGGCTCCAGTGCTTGGTTTAAATGGGGATTAGGGATGATTGTAAAAGCCAAAAGCAGTGTTGCCACATGGAATTAATGACCTTGGAGGTACTGGGTGGTACATACCTAGAAATGGGACTCCATGTATTGTAGTCACTGTGTTAGTAGCTACGTTTTGGTTTTGCCCAGGACTTAGTTTCCAGTGGAATAAGCCTGATGACTGAAAGTTTTCGTATCATGACAGAAGGTTTTACAATGCTGAAAGCACAGTAGTTTGATGCCTTGTGATTTAAAGCCATCATAATTTTATTCTTCCAAGAAGCAGAAAGCAAGCAATGTTAGGGAGCCCAAAGGGCAAGAGGAGATGTCAAATAATAGTTTTAAAATTTAAATTTTTGCCCTTTGCTGCTTTGTGATGGCTAAAGACTGCCCAAGAAGACTTAGGAGACATCAAGTTATATTTGATTTTACATTAGCCACCCAGAGCTGGTTGCCCAAGGCCTTTTTACAGAAGTCCATCTTTCACTCCCACCTGCTTTGTGCAGGTGTGAGGTGCCTCATACTGACAAAGTGTCGTGGTTTAACCCCAGCCAGCAACTAAACACTACTCAGCCACTCGCTCCCCCCCACACCCCGCAGTGGGATGGGGGAGAGAATCAGGAAGAAAAAAGTAACACTTGTGGGTTGAGATAAAGACAATTTAATAGGACAGAAAGGAAAATGATGATGATGATGATAATAACAACAATAATAATAATAATAGAATTGGAATATACAAAACAAGTTATGCACAATGCAATTGCTCACCACTCGCTGACCAATGCCCAGTTAGTTCCTGAGCAGCGATCCGCCCCCAGCCAACTCCCCCCAGTTTATATACTGGGCATGATGTCACATGGTATGGAATACTCCGTTGGCCACTTTGGGTCAGCTGCCCTGGCTGTGTCCCCTCCCAACTTCTTGTGCCCCTCCAGCCTTCTTGCTGGCTGGGCATGAGAAGCTGAAAAATCCTTGACTTGGTATAAACACTACTCAGCAACAACTGAAAACATCAGTGTGTTATCAACATTCTTCTCATATTGAATCTAAAACATAACACTATAGCAGCTACTATAAAGAAAATTAACTCTATTCCAGCCAAAACCAGGACACAAAGTTACATGAAGTTTGCAGCTAAATCTAAGTTCATGACAAAGATCCCAGAGAGCTGGAGAATTCTCCAGCAGGTTTGTGGGCACTCAGCCCTTTCAGGCTCTGTTTAGTCATCATAAAGCACAAAGAATTTGAACGTGAGTGTTACTTTTTTTCCTTTTCTGGGCATATCTGAGATTAAGCTTGCCAGAGCAAGTGCTGAGGTTACTTGTTTTCTGGGGCATAGTGCTGAGATTGCACAGTGTCATAACAGAAACTGGGGTCTCCCACCTCCATCCCTCCAGCTCAAGGCCATAGATACTGGCAGATGGGATGGGAAGGCAGGGGAGGAAGGTGAGAGCATGCCTGTCCTCAGACTCTACTTCTGTTCTTTATAGCAGATAGGTGAATTTTAATGAAGGATACACTCTTAAAAACACTGAAATGTCTCCAGGCAAAGTCTTGTGATAGACAGCTGTAATAAAGGAGAACAGAACTGGGGAGGAGAAAATTTGGAGCATGCTCTTACACTCCTGTTAGCAGTGAGTGCCCGTGGGCAGATACATGGTGCTGGGGGTAGAGACATTCCAGAGCGGTTTGTGAGTCAGCCGAGCTCCTCCCATCACAACTTCACTCATCAAAGCAAGTATTTATAGCACAGGTAGGAGTAGGGAGAGAAATCAAAGAAGAGCTTCCCAGAAAGATTCATAAATCACTCCAAGAGTTCAGCTCTGGGGTGCTGCATTTAACGAGAGTGAATAAAAAAGCTGTTGTTATTATTAATATTTCTTAATATTATTTCATCGGTCTGCTTTTTTAATTAAACCCATCTTTGAGCAAAGTGATATTTCTACAGAGTTCTCCCAGCTTTCAGAGCTACCCCGGCAGGCTGCTAAGGACATGCTGTCTTACACCAGAGAAAATATTTTCTCCAGCACAGATCTGCTGAAAAACAATTCAGAAAATCTGTCCAGGCCGATGTTTGCTGTCCGAACTGTCAGGAGACCTCCAGGCCTTCCAACAAAGCGAAGCAGGAAAGCCAGGAAGGTGCTGTACCCAGCCCAGGTGAGAAAATATTTGCCACGTCAGGAGAAAGACCCAGTCAAGTGGTGGCTGCTCTTCTTTGCTGGCATCATCCTCATGCAGGTCTTAACTGAAGATCCTGAGCAAGAGAGACTGGCTAGGGGAGAAAGCCTTAGAGAGCAGCCACTCTCTGCGCCAGCATCACTGACAGCTGCATGGCTTGGGGCTGCAGGGAACAGCTCCAGAGAAGACAGAGCTATTTCAGAGGCCCCAGCAATCATTTTCTCATCAGTTTATGGGCACCAACCTCTCAGGCAAACCACAGCAGATGTGCCACAACAAGCAAGGAGACAACCACACGTCTTCTGCAGGCAGTGCTTGACCAGTTTCTCTCATGCAGAGCGCTAAATTGTGTGTGAGAAGCTGTCCTACTCCTGCTCTTGGACATCAGCTGCTGGAGCACCATCAGCAGCAGAGGTAGCCTGTGAACTCCTGCACCTGTCTGAGGGGAACACGAGGACTCTGGATGGTCATGGGGTCAGCAGTGGCCAGAAGAAGCATTGAAGAAAGCCCAGGGCTGCAGCAAGAACTGTGCTGATTCATTTGTGACTGTGATTAGAGATTGGGTTTCCAAGAACTGTAACAAAAGGCTGCAGGAATTAGATTTACGCTCCTGGGTTGGGTTTGTACTGTGCTAACCTACTTGTCACTGTTGCGTAACTTTTTTTCAGTGCCTCTGTTTGCATGTTGTAATTTACTGTCAGTTCTCACAAATTAGAAGAAAGTAGCTCAGCTTTCAAACTGAAGAGAGTGCAAAGGTCCTGTGCGCTTTTCTCCCTCTGTAACACTGTAAGAATAAAACTGCTAAGATCAGACTTTCACAATGTGTTTAATCTGAGATTTTAAAATTAAGGTTTGCTGTCCTGCTGCATGCTAAAAAGTGCTGACCATCTTGGAGAAATAAAACTGTCCAACCAGCAAGAATAGTGGGGTCAGAGCCACCAGCAGGACCCAGACACCGACATGCTGGTGCCCAGCATGGGGAGAGTGTTCACAGACCTGGGTCAGGCATGGGATAGGACACAACATGAGCCACAGCACTGGGCTAAGATATCTTCTTGGAAAAAAAGCTCGGAGGCCCCTCAAAGCAGGGGACATGCTGGGAAAGAGGGTTGTTCAAGGGGTAGGCTGAACTAGAGATCACAAGTAGTCCCTTCTAACCAACAGTTTTACTCTTTCTATGTTTATCAGGGGGTTACTGGGAGTTTAGCAGCGCTTTGTGGTTCTGTGCATGAAATGTGGGATTAGTCACTGGTCCAAGGCAGTATGTTTGTAGGTTTTTTTTGAACAGAGTGAATGTGATGGTGTCTGGGGGCTACATAGCAAACTGCAGCTTGGAGCAGGGCTGCTGCCTCTCAGACATGAGAAGGCTGACTGAGTTAGGAATAAAGAAATCTGGCTCAGGACCTGGTTTTGCTCCTTATCCAGCCATGGGGCTTATTGCAAAGAGCCACTCGTGGCTCCTTGCTGGAAACACAGAGTCCAGGATTTTCAGTGGATGATATTTTGAGCTTATTGAATTTCCTGGGCTGTTTTATCACCTAGTCCCTGAGGTTGGGATTCAGCTGCCCTAATTTCAGCATCCTGAGGAAAGTCTGAGTAAGTCTGCCTGGGATTTCCCCAGGCCAGCACTCTGTGAAGAGCATGCCTAGGAGTCCAGGTCCGGGGAAAGGCCACCTGGAAAAACTTCTCCAAGCTATGGCCCGTGCTCCAGCCTCATGTATGTCATGTATCAGGGCTCCCCCCCCCATGAAGATCAGTCCCAAAAGACAATACTATGCTTTTGCAGCCCCCAGCTTTGCCCTTCAGTTCTCCAGTCCAACCTTCCACTCTGCAGAACAACTTCAAACTTTTGCTGGGTTGCTCAGGGCTGTGTCCAGCCCAACTTAAAATCTCCAAGTGTGGAGATATTACAACCTTCTTGGCCAACCTCTTACACTTGCCTGGGACTTCAGATCGTTTCCATGCCACATCATGACAGTCAGCTGGTGTGCCTCACACAGCTGTTCACTCAGAAATGTGTCTCAGAAAGCAGGTCTTTTCACGGCAACAGCAATTAGTTCCTCAGGCCCTGGTAAGCACAGAACTCAGATGTTTTGTAATGACCTAGAGCAGCCGCACATTACCCAGGGATGGAAGGAAGCTGGATTGCACATGCAGTGATTGCAGGAGAGGTGTGGAAAAGCCAAGTGCAGCACTGCAGGCCACAACAGAGAAGAGCGGGGAGCTGCAGCGCATGGCAATTACAAAGACTTGCTTATCTAGAAAAAAAAGTAGCTGAAAAAGCTGAATCATTAACAGAATTTAGCTACTTAATTTCTACCGAAAAAAATGAGCAACCTGTCTGCGTGCAGCCAGGGAACTGTCTGGAGTAAGGAGCAGCTGGGATATGACTTCTGTGAGTAGTGGTCCAGGATAAGCCCTTCAGAGGGGCTCTACACCCCTTGTGTGGGAAGGGGAAGACATGTAATCACAAGGAATAACTGAATGTGGAGTTTTGGAAAACTCTGGAATGGTAAAGATCCTTGACAATAAAAAGATATTTCAACAATGGTAGTGTTAGTGTTGATGCTGAAATCTGTCAGTTGATTGTAAAGTTGGTGATCAAGGACTTTCCCAAACCCCAGCATAGCCCAAAGGTATCACGAGAGGGCAGCAGAGACAGAATCTGAGCAGGACCCAGAAGGCAGTAGCCTGCAGTGTTTCAGACGCGCAGTACGAAACCGAATGGCGCATATGCAAGAAATTGCTGAGGATGCTGTCGGTACCTTGCAGAGCGCTGATGTGGTGGGAAAGCAGAATCTATCAAAACAAAGTAGCGTGCTGGGGCATAACTCAGCATAATGTATGCAGACATGCCTTCAATATAAAAAAAATAAAAATCACTGACTCTTACAGGTGAGAAGTTTTATTGTTCCATATGGCATAGGACAGCAAGCTGAGGTATATGGTAATGCAGCTGTAACACAGGCCAACACTCAAGGCAGACATTGACAGCCTAAACCAATGCAACCACTGAAAACTCATTCCAGACCTGGTGAATGAGCTAAATACAAAAAGGACCATTACAATCAGTCTGTGGCATGAAGTCTAGTGTTTCACATCGTGGTCAGCCCCTACTCCTGTCTGTTGTGTTCCTGTTTGCTGCATCAGTTGCTTTTGGCAGGATGTAGCATGGACAGGACCAGCTCTGGCCAAGGGCAGGAGTGAAGGATGCTGCTAGGATCACACATCCCTGCTCCACAACACCATGCTGTGAGTGCTATTGCCCAGCCAACCCTCACCCAGTCCTGTTGTAGCTACTCCCAGGCCTGTGCATCGCCAGGGCAGTTTGGAGGCACATGCACCAGCTCTGGCTGAGCTCACAGGGTATGAGGCAGCCTGACAGGACAGATTTGGGAGCCCTGTGGTGCCCTGGAGGGATAACATGTCTGTGCTACACCACAGTTGGCAGAACAGCATATCCAGACAGGCTCTGTAGCTGGGACATGCCAGGACCCAGTCCTTCACTTGAATTTCCTGTCCCACACAGGGCTTGTGGCTCCTGCTNGGGGTGTCCCTTGCACCTCAGCTCTGTTGACCCAAGAGGCCTCCACCCTCAACCTGAAGTCCCTGGGCCAGAGCCTGTGTCTCACTCCTTCCTCTCCCAGAGCTCCCAGTTCCCTGCTCTGCCCACTCCAGAGCCTTCCAGATCCATGCTACAGCCCCAGCCCCTTCTTTCCTCATACAACCCTTCCCTCCAACCTCTCTCCTTATCCAAGTCTCCTTGGGTCACCTCAGCCCACCCTTCCTGCTGCCCCAGAGGCCCCCAGACCTGCTGCTGGGCACAGAGTCCTTTTCTCCAGGACAAATCCCTGCTGGTAAAATCTCTTGGAAAACAGCATCCAGATGTGTGCTGGGAGCAGCCCCTGGGACATTCCCACCATGTTCCCTGCCTGGGAACGGTCCCTGGGGAGTGTGACGGATGCACTACCCTGAACCCAGGCCAGGGACTGTTCTGGCAGTTTGTCATTACATATGATCACATTCCTGTACCCAGCAGCATCCCCAGGAGCTGCTTAGTTTAGTACTATAGATATGTCCTATGGGACCAGACGCACTGTGAGCTGCAGCACTCCAAAGATGCTCCAAAGGGGAGCCTCTTGCCGTGTCTCCCCAATCCTACAACACAAACACCCTTCTGACCCCCTGTGCCCATGTTCATCCAGAACAGACACAGAGCTGCTCAGTATTTTTTCTAAGGCAGCCATAAGAAGACCCTTCATAACCTCACTAGCAGAGATCCGCTCTCCCGCACTGTAACAGCAAGCTCGGCCACAGCTTTTCAACTCTCCACCAAACGTAGGAGCTGGCACAACTTCCCCTCCCTGTGACACAAGGGGCATCGATGCTGCTCCCTGCAGAGGCATGTGATGGGAATTGTAAACACAGCCGATTTCATCAGGTGCATTATTCACCATCTGGCTTACTCGAAGTTGGACTGATGGTGTCTCAGGAGTATAATGGAGAAAATATTAAAATGGTTTTTTGTTGCACTGCCTCACCTAGATATTACGTGCTTCACTACTCCATTGCACAACTGGATGTCTGAAAAAGGGGAGCCTGAAAAGATTACTGTAAACAAGACTTAGAGAGAAGACAAAAATCAGGGGAAATTATCAGAAATCAATAAATGAATGAGCAATCTTGTGAAGATGTACCAGGGTCTGTACTTCTTGCCTCACAGCATTAAAGAGCCACTCAAGAGAGCTAAAAGACATGAAATTGAAAACTGATTTGTGTTCGCTCATACTGCAAAACATGGGTGAAAATTCTTTACAGGAGACAGAAAGTTTGATTATAAGAACCCGAACACCCAGCATTTCTGCTTCCTCGAGCAAAGCGATGTTCTTCACCATTATTTGCTCTTAAACAGTATCTTCAAAATGTCCATCTACTTTACACCCAGAGACTGTTTAGCTCTATACAGCTGGTCACTAGTCTAATGTTTTGGCTATGTTTTCACCTGGTGTATTGAAAACCTCCTCTGAGCACACCTTTTCCTGTTAACCAGTACTCTCCTTCCTCCTGCTTAGGAGAGTTTCCCACTTGCCTTCACTTTCTTTGGCTTGTTTGTGGCCATGTGTGTGGACAGCCCTGGGGAAGGGCCAATCTTCACTGACACCATCCTAAAAAGTAGCTGAAATGATGTCAAGCTTGTTGAAAAGAGGCACATCTGGCAGACTCTTACAACTGAGCCTCCGTATGTCCTCAGAGGCCACCATTGGCATACGCCGGCTGGTGGCCGCCGACTGCCATTGCAGCCACACAGCATGTGCACTGGCTCTGGGAGGGTGCTGGAGGTGGCAGGGAGGGACCCACCGGCACCACGGCGGTGATGGGACCCTGGGGGATGTGGCAGTGACCTGGGGGAGGCGGCAGTGACTGGGGAGCATGGGATGTGCAGTGGTGGCCCAGGAACATGGCGGCAGCCTGAGGTACATGGGGGAATGGGGGGACATGGCAGGGTCCTAAGGTACACGAGGTAACCTGGGGACGTGGCAGGGCCATGAGTTGCACCAGGGGGACATGGGGACACAGCACGGCTCTGAGGCATGTCGGGTCACCTGGGAACATGGCTCAGCCCCGAGGCTCATGTTGGCACAGCAAGGCTCTGAGGCACATGAGGACACCTGAGGCACACTGGGACTCGGCTCAGCCCTGAGGCACATGGCGGGGCCCTCAGGCACTCAAGGACACGGTGGATCGCAGAGGTACATCGGGCCATGGCTCAGCCCTGAGGTACCTGGGGGATACAGGAACATGGCGGGGCCCTGAGGCACACGGGGACATGGGAGCACCGCCCTGAGGCACACGGGGAACTCGGGGACATGGCGGGGCACTGAGGCACATGGAGGACACGAGGTCACGGCACTAACTACA
>VYZV01012582.1:39403-178855 GCA_013401275.1 Pandion haliaetus | reverse complement strand
GCCCACGCGCCGCTCGCCCCGGGGGCCGGGCCGCCCCCTTCGCCTGTTGCGGCCCGGGGCCGCCCACGGTGGGCAGGGACCGCTCGGCGGTGGTGGGACGGGGTTGCCGAGGCCCCCCCCCTAAGCCGGGGCACCCCGTTTTGTGCTTGGCTGCGGTTACCGTTGCGAGTTGCAGCACTTGGGTTTAACTCACTCGTGTGTGCAAGAGCCCGTAAGCTTGTTGAAAAGCTGCTCGGGACAGTTCGGTGTTTTAAAGCAGTTACATGCGGCGAGAGACCTTTTTAATTAAGGCTGCCGCCAGTACTTACGGGATGTACTTCCTTTGTTAAGTCTTTTTGCCTGCCACCGTCAGGAGCAGGCTCCAGCACTGCTCCCGCTCAAGGGTTTCTCCGCGGGTAGAGGGGTGACGCCGGGTTTTGCCTCTCCGCTCCGTGCAGGTTACCCCTGCCTGCTGCCCGGCTCCTCTGGGCCCCTGGCACCGGGGTCCCTGCGGCCAGGCACCGACCCAGAGCAGGGACCGCCGCCAGCTGCGAGTGCACCGGGCCTTTTTGTTGTTCTTTTTCTTTCCTGCAGCTGGATCAGCTTTTGGGCAGGTTCTTTGTGGCCCTACTAGCAACTGCTGGGGCTGTGCGAGGTGGGAGTTAGTGGGCCGGAGGGAGTAAACTGCTGCTGAGGTGTGAACGATGGTGTTAGTTATGCTCAGGTCCTGAGATCCGTTTTTTCCTCACAAACTTGAGAGTTAGACACTTGTGCTGGCTGATGGTCTCATTTGCTTGAATTTTTTTTCCCTTTATGAAAGGAAGAGCTTTGCTTTTTTTTTTTCGTAAGCAGACCTCTGTGGGAAAACTTTGCTTTTAAACTTTTGTTTTGGCCTTTTCTGGTTGATACTTAGTATTTCAATTTCTTGTTCGTTGATGCTTTTCCCTTTCTTCCTTTTTGTGCTGGCTTTCTGTTTCTTTGGCTGGTCTGGCTTCTAAATATTCTTTAATGGGGCGGGCACGGAATTGAGAAAAGATAAAATACAAGAATCTGGGACTATTTCATGTTAGCTTCTCTAGTGGAATCTTGTAAACCAAAGGGGAAGAGAAAAGAACAGAAAAAGTGATCAAGTGGAGCTCAGGGTGCTTTGCTTTGAGACAGAAAGGGAAAAATGTTATGAGGGAGTGACTGAGATTTTGTTTCACTTATACTTCTCTTCTTTTGAGGTTGAAAGATAAACCAACATTGTGAAACACTTCAGTTTAAAATGCCGAGCTCTTCTTTCTCGCTTCAACTGTCTCCATTGAAAAAAGAAAAAAAAAAAAAAGTCCTTTTAAAAAAAAAGTAGCAGCAGTTCTACAGTTGTAGAGCCAGAAGTAGTGTGGAGTGTGGGCAGAGAGGCCTTGCTCTTCCATCAGCCGTTCCTGCCTTTTCTCTGCGGACCGTAAAATTAGGAAGGCTCCGATGTCCGTTTAGTCTGATTGTCTGGGTCATGTGGGCTGTCGAAATCAAGAGAAGCTCTTTCTGAATTAGCTGCCATGCTGCTTGTGGCTTGCTCAGCCTGCAGGTTCTGGCCTCTGGTGTATAACTGAGGAAAGTAACTGTATTTTAAGAAGACTTAAATCTATTACCCAGGTGTGTGCTTGTCCCCTGGGCAGATGTCAGGGCATGAACTTTATTTTGCTGCCAGCAAGTGATCTGTGGCCTTCTGATGGTTGTAGGCTACAGTTTGAAAATTGTAGTATTTTAAACTTTAAGGAGTGGTCCATGTGAGACCCTGTCTTTTTCCTCCCCTGGGAATTGCCTAGGTGACCTGCCTTCTCCCTCAGACCAGGCCCCTTGACCTTTCCCAGGGGCTTTCATCTTTCTCATTCAATTCACCATCTGGAAAGACTTTTATTTGTTGCATCTTTCCTGAATTTGCTTTTTGTGTGCAGTGACAAGCTTGGCCATAGAGAGCATAGGTCTGTGGTGAGGGATGGAGAGCCAAGAACAACTAGAACTGGGTGTAATTGAAAACTGTCAACTTTGCAGCAAAGGAGGATGTTCAAAGCATGTGGCTGTCTATCGAGGCTTGAGGTAGCTCCTTGGATAACACTGAGTGGAGATTTGGATCTTCCAGTTCTAAATAGTCATTGAGGAGAAAGTGTCAGAAAGTGTCCTGAGTTTTCAAATACTGGGGAGTTGTCTTGGCTGGAGTCCACAGGTGAAATAGCAGTAGGACTCTGGGTGGCTTTTCTTCAGAGGTGCTACTTGCTGCTGCAGTTTGCACCATCTGATGTGGTTGCTGTTCTTCTGAAGATGTCCTAGAGTCACTTCAGAACAACTGAAATACTCAAGAACCGGTGTTGTGGAGTACTCTGCTTGTTCTGGGTTTCCTGCCCTTCCTTCTCTTTGAGGTGGCCATTTCCTGGAGAGTTTGGCCGCAGTGGGGGTCTGTGCCCTGGAGGGACCAGCAGTGTCCTGTGAGAAGGCGTTTGGGTAGCAGAGTAATAGCCCAGAGCCCCTGCCAAGTGGGAGACCAGTGCAGAGAGCAGCATGCCCACCCCGGTGATGTACTTGGGGAATGGTGCAGCCGCATTCTGAATCTCTCCCTGTAGCAAGCCAGGCGCACTGTGATGCTCTCGGCTGGGCTGTGACAGCACAGGGCAGTTAGGGATGTGGGAGAGGCCTGGGCATCCAGGAGGAGAGAGGAATTTGTAAGAGGCAGATCTAACAGGGAGCGAATGCCCACCACAGTGGTGAACAGCACAGATGGAATAGCTGCTTCTGCGCAGCATGCCCTGGCTGGATCAACTTTAGGCAGTTTCTCAATGAGCCCGTGGATGAAATTTGCTGTTTCATTTCCCCAGATGTCCTGCCATCCCCTTGGGCCGTTTGTATCTGCTGGTGATTGCCAGACATTGCCTGAGCTGCTCTTAAACTGCAGCTGTTTTTGCAGGTTCCCAGTTACCGCACAGTTGTTCTTACTGTGCTTATTTTCGTGGTTATAAACTGATTTTTAAAAAGTAGTTGGAACTTGAGCTGGAAAGTCTCCTTTTTCTTCTTCACCTTCATGATTTGGTTGAGAAGCTGCACCATAGGAAGTAGCAGCTGCGCCCTTCAATATTGCCCTCCCTTTATGCTTTGAATTTTCTGAGATGAGGTTTCCCAGGGATTCAGGGGGTGGTTGTCCTGTACCTTGATTTTAGTAGTGGACATATGTTGGGGGGGGAAGAAATGTCTGCTCTTAACCTAGTAAAATTAGGAACTTGGCTGGGCAGTAAAAAACTTGGAGACTTCTTTTCTCATAACATTTTGTTTAGCCTGAATGTTTGCAGTCAAACAGAGCTAAGTGTTTCTTTTTCTTGAAGACACAGATTGCAAAAAGCTCTTTAGGGCAATATTTCAAATTGCTGTGAGGTTCAGAGTCTCATTTGGAGCTAGAAGGTGCCACCGTTGACCAAAACAGTTTCACCATGATTCTGTCATCCTGTATTGTACAGGGCAAAGTCCCTCGTGGTGATTCTCATAGTGGGTTCAAGAACTATGGGCTGAAGTGTAGGTAATCTTTTTGAAAAGTAGTAAGTAAAGATACAAATTAAAGGAGAGCCCAGTGCGGTTAACTTGATTGTCTGCTCTCGTAATAAATGTGTTGCCTTTCCACTCTGATCTTTGCTTCCTTCTGTTTGTTTTGTGACAGTTGCTTTTGCAAGTTGAACTGAAAATAGGTGCTGGAAGTGGTGAATAATCATTTCACTTGGAATAATCCATGGCTGGGAAGAGCCAAGGGTTCAGTCCTCCTGATCTCTTTTGTTAGAGATGGGCTAGCTTTTTTTTCTCCCTCCTGTGTTCTGTGTTGAACATTAAACAGTGATTTCTATGCAAGAATTTTAAGGAAAGTCTATGCAAGAATTTTAAGGGAAGTCTTTCAAAGTACTTGAATGACCAACTGGGGGCAGCTAAGAAAGGGTTGCCTGGGAGATGCTGTTGAGAGCAGCTAATGCAGCATGTGACAGCTTGCATGGAAGAAAGTGAAGAAAGGCAGGATCATGATCTGATTTTCCCTGCATCCCCTTTCGGGTGCAGGAGTGGTGATTTTTCTGAAGGCTCAAGGGGTGCAAATGTGACTGAGTTTGCAGGCACAAGAGTTGTGCTGGTGTTCTACTCACCACAGGAGTAAAAAGGAACAAGGTGCAGCTGGCTCTGCAAAGACAAACTGACAGTGTAGTCTGGCAATCAAATGCTGCACTTCATTTCCTACACTCTTTGCAGTGCTTGTGCTTCCCCAAGGTTTTCACGGGGAGGGGAAGCATGTTGCCTTGTGTGGATGTAGCACAGGGCTTCTGGATGCTCCTGCAGCGTCACCAGAAAATCAGGTAAAATTCTGTTACATCACTTCAAGCAATCTCAGGGTAAAGCTGGCTTTCCAGGGAGCTTATTGTTTATTCCCTTACTCCTCTTCAGAGCTCCCCCTGTACTGGTTATCCCTCTCTTTGGGTGCATGTCTAGGGCCCAAATGATAATTGTGGGGAAATGCTGAAATACATATCCAGAAACGAAGAAAATACTGTTTTGTGTGTTCAGGTCACCACTGTTGCATGTTTAATGTGTTGCTTTTCTGGATGGTACTCAACTTGAAGCTCTGAGCTTGTTCTTGCACTCCTCCAGGACCTACTTAAAATGAGTTTCCATGAAAATGTGTATGTTTTCAGGCTGTGGAGAATGAAAATGTGATGCTGCAGTTAGGTGTTGGCAAACTGTCTGGCTGTCTGGAGTTGTGTGGGAGGAGAAATGGTTTCTTGGTTGTGTGACCCCAATGGGGAGAAGAGCAGCTGGGGTTTAACAAACTGGTTAAAATTATATAGGCCCCCAAATTCTCCAGAGACATCTCTCCTTTCCTAGAAGCTTCCTTTAACAAGCTGATTTCTCAGGCTGATTGCTTGCAGATGAGATCATGCAGTGTGTCTTGCAGGGAAAGAATCTGAACTTAGACTGATGAGCCAGAAAGTTTTAACACACGAGTCACATGCCCAGTGTCCTCATGGCACATACAAAACACTAGAGACTGTAAAAGTATCCATCTTCAGGATGGCTTAGTGCTCCAACAAGCTTTCTGAATATGAAGAATACTAAGGGATGCTCTAAAGTGCTGGGTCCAGTTGCTTGGACAGCAACAGGAGATAGCAAGGAAGTATTTCATCTTTCTTAGCTCTGTTTCTCTCTTTAGTGTGTGTGGTGTTGGGGTAAGCCCAAGCAAGGGAAAGCTCTCATCTGCCTTAATTCCACAGACATTTTTCTGCTGGCTTCAGCAAAGGAATTTATGTAGAATTGATATTTTTTCTGTTAATGCATGAGAACATTCTGAGCAGGGAAGACTTGATGCTAATGTTCTGCTGCAGAGGATCCCACCAATCTCTGGTCCCTCTCAAAAAGGTTATTTTCCATTCTCTTGATGGCAGCTGTGTTAAGGTGTCCTTAATAGAAAGGCTTCTTCTTCCAAAATAATCACAGCCATCATTTAAGAATGTTGAAAATTAAGCAAAGCTGTTGTAAGGTGATGTTGGGTGATATTCCTAGCATAGGGGAGCAAGCTAAAAATTTTTGTTGCCAGTAGCTTTAAAGTACAGCCCGTTCTCACAGGCAAGGTAGAAAGGCACCTTCCTGATGCCAGTGCCTCTTTGTGCCTAAAATTACTTCTTCCAAATCAAGAAGGCATTAGTTATGCAAAAACACATTGCGGGGGGGAGTTTTACTAACACTGATTATGGAAATAGGAGCCAAGGAACCACTCCTTCCCAGTCTCTCTTTAAAAAAACTAAAAGTTGGAATCAGAGTGGGCAGGGAAAATTTCAAATTCCAAACTTGAAATCTACCAACATTTTATGCAACTTGAAGACAGGAATGTATAAGGCAAGATGTATTAAACCTCCTACCACTCCACATTAGTCGTGTTCTGCCTGTAGAGGAGTCTCATTCTGTGGTTACTCCTGTGAGCTTGCTTTCTGAAACAAATAGTTGAAAGTAAATCTTACAGGTGAGCACAGGCTTGGTGTTTGTTGTTTTTTTTTTTTTTTTTAACCTGTCACTATGCTGCCTGTCACTTAAGCATGTCTGCTCCATGTGAGTTTATCGGAAGCTCTTTCCAATGTGTAACTTCACACAGGTGTTTTATAGAGGTGGAAAGTCAAGCACATGAAAGTGGAAAACACCTATATGCAGGCTTGTCAAACTTCATTTGGCATCCTTGTGAGTGTGTAGTACAATGCAAGTTAAAATACGTACTTTCTATGTTGCACTATTTTATTCCCTAGGTAAATAGTTGTGAATGTAAGTTGCTTTGGTTCTATGCCCTTATTGACTGGCTAATAATCCCAGGATCCTTCTTTTAATGAAGAGAACTGGTAAAACTCTTGTTGCTCTGACAGATTGCAGTGAGGTTGTATATTTTTGTAGCAGCTCAACCATTTAATTCTTCATGCTGCTCCCTGTTCCTGGATGGGATCCTGCTGGGTCTGTTCACAGGCTGTCTGTCCACCTGGAGACTGGCTGATGATCATCCCGGGGCCGCCGACTGGGTCGGGCAGTGTGCGCACATGGGAGGTGATGATCTGTACCCTGAAGAGTGCTGCCTAAACCTTGTTTTGTCCATGAAGCTTCAAGTATGGAGCTGTTGAAACACCAGCCCACTCAGAACTAATGCTTGCAGAATGCATGAGCAAGGAATTAAACTGGGTGGAGTTGTTCCAAAAGTTGGATTTGGGGCCTGTTCGCTCCTAATGCAGCAGCTCTCTGGGTGTTTGCTTGGAAGGGCTCCCAGCATGGATGATGCTCTTCTGACCTGATTTGACTTTCCTTTCTTGATGCTTGGATACTGTGCCCAAATCTGCCTGCAAAGCTCTGCAGTGCAGAGCTCCAGTGCCTGATGAACCTGAAACAACTCAGCTCCTGTCAAGAGATGGTAGGGAGATGATCAGCTCATATGTGCCATGGGGGATGGAGGAGAGGGCGAGAGGACAAGAGGAGGCACAAAGTAAACGGTCGTGTTTCTTCCCCAGGACTGTCCTATGTCCTGAGTTTGCCAGCTGTGATTTGGAGGCCAGAAGAATAGGGTGGGGTATTTTCTTCCAACCAGATGAATTTATGCAGTGAAAATGAGAAGTTAGTTCAGTTTCTCTGGGAATAGCATTTAAGGTGTAAAAACGTTCCACCCATCAGTAATGAAGAGCGGCTGAAGGACAAGCAAATACAGAGGCAGAGCCTGCAGTGCACACTGTGTTTGCAGCTCTTTTTCCTTGAAGGATAAGAAACTGGGCATGTTTTTGTTGCATGTATCATTCGGTAGTGATATCAGTTTTGTGTTGCCTTCTTATGGAGAGCTAAACTAGCCAAGTGTCAGGTTTTGTTGTCCATATGAATTACTGCTATGTTATTTCACTTGTGCTCATTTGTTTCTGCCTGTCAAAAAGTAAAACAAACAAACAAAAAACCCCAACCCCTGTAGCAGAAATAGCTGGAGTACCAGTATTCTCCAATACAAAAATGTCAGCCTATAATGAGTGCTTTTCACTGAGCTCAGGCTGTTTCTACTGTTCCTGACAAGCTGTCACATCTTCATGCTGGGTAATGTGATCTTCCAGGAATGTTTATCTTTCATTTCTGCATTTATAGTGGAGCTGAGCTGGGGGTGCTTGTGAGAACATGTGCAGTGTTAGCCTCCAATGCCATGGTATTGTTTGGGATGAGGTGTTGACCATGTGTGCTATGATTCAGCTGCTGAAGAGGACAAATCAGCAGACTAGCAGAGCTAGCCATGCAGTGAGTTCCCTCACTGTTTCCCTGGACAAGGGTCCCAATGCTGTAAATTCATCTTGTGAACTTTGTTTTTAAGTGCACGTGTTTTGCATTTGTCTGGATTGTGATGGATATTATTCAAATGACCCAACTTCCCAAAGTGTCCTTCCTCTTTCCATCAGTTTGATGCCATCCATCTACATACTTAGCTAGCAGCAATCTTGTATTTTCTTTCATGTTTTGGGATAACCTGGCCAAGGCTTTACTCTGAGAAAATGAGCTTTGCTGGCCAGTGCCATGTGCAGATCCCATGGGTCAATCATGGCACCACCATGAGCAGATAGCTGGGAGGAGTGGCACTGATGGCAGTTTCTCTGGTGGCCAGCGACCCTCTTTCATCTCAGTGCCTGCTGCTGCTTCCCTATCACCCTCCAGACAAAGCACCTCATGCAGACATGCTGCCTTCTCCCTGAGGACTGAACCCACCAGTGATTAGATGTGGTTCATTCTCTGCTATGGCATTTTTTGGCCTCCTCGCAGGACTGGAAGGACACCAAAGAGCAGCAGTGCTTCTGAGACCTCCCTAGAGTAAAGATTTATAGAAGGAAATTATTTTTCTAGTTGCTTCTAATATCTTGAGAGCTATTGGCTGTCTTGCTTTTAACCTGTATTATTGGAGTTATTGCAAGCTTTTGTATTTGATTGAATACATAGCTGAAGTTAAATGACAGAAAGAAATCTCTTATGGTGGGTGTTAATTTGTGCGAGGATGGGCTGGCACAGTGTACTGACCCTGTTTGAGACCCGTGCAATATGTCGAGGCACAGATACTGGTACTGCACTATCCCTGCCAGTACAGAATTAGCCCTGATTTTGTCAGTGCCGACATCTTTGTTAACCAAGCTTTTAATATAATCTAGAAAGATTTCTTCAGAGAAACTCAATGCAAGTCTCTCATAGAACTGTTGGCAATAATTATTCTGCTTCATCTCATTTGCTATCACAGAATGATGGAAATACTGGTTGGAAAGGACATCTGGAGGTCTTCAGCCTGACCTCCTGCTTGAAGTGGGACTGTCTCCAGCATGTGATCGCATCAGCCGTGGCTTTGGCCAAGTCTTGAAAACTACCAGGGATGGAGCAGTGTACCATGCTGGATCAGCTTTTGTTTGCTTTTGCTTGAGAGTTGTACCTAGTGAACCACCTCATAGTGTTGGTTATGCATTTAGGTTTGAATTACCTCATCCTGCAGGTTTAAAAACATTTTAAGTGAACTGTTAGGAAGTGTCCCAGTAGGGCTAATAATGTAATGTATCTGAATCCTCTGAATTACAGGTGAAGCAGCGCTTGTAGGATGTATCCCGTTGTTGGAATGAGCACATGGGTGTTCCCCTGAGTATTAGCTATGGTGTTTGCCCAGATATGATTGGGGCTTGTCAGGAGGCACAGGATGAGCACTGTGAGCATCCTTCACCCCTAGGCTGAGTGTGGGATCAGTACCAGCCAGCTGTGTGCCCAGGCTGAGGCCACACATACACAAGGCATGCAGTTGCCTTTTATCTACCCTCTGCAGCTCCTTGCAGTGGGAGGAGAGGGTTTTCCCCAGAGTCTGCTGCATTTATTTCAGAAGAAATACCAGGTCATGAGATGAGTGTGCCTGTTGGAGTGCACATCTAAGTTGGCTGTCATGGTCCTGAGTATTAATTGGAGCAGAACAGCTCTCTACATCCAAGAAGTAAACTTGTCTTCAGAAATGCCACAAGCTTCTGGATGCAGTGGGTGTCCATGAATGGTACGTAGTCAGGCCAGACCAGAGGCCTGCTGCTGTATCTGGGCTGGGCTGGATTTCTTCAGACAAAACTGCAGATTGCAACACCCTTATGCTTACTTAGGCCGGGAGACCTTGCTTGCAAGGGAAATGGCTGAGATGCAAGATGCTGCTGAGGAGATGGAAGCTTCCCTAGCCAAGGCCTCATTGCTAGACTCAAATCTGGCTGCATCTCCGGATGTTGCATCCCCTTGTGTAACAGGGAGATTCAAAAATTATGTGCATGCTTCACTGGCGCTGAAACTGAGAGCTCCTGTGGGCTGCTTGTGATCTTGCTTGGCACTGCCCTTTGCTCTGGAGATCCATGTAGTATTCTTGTTAGAGTGCAAACTAGCTGTTGTGTCAGATGAGTCTGGTGGTTTGGAGTGAGCAGCAGTGTCCTTGGGTGTGTTAAAAATTCTCACTCGCACTGTGCAGAGGGGCCCCTTGGTATCCTGCCCATCTGAACTGCACACCCAAGAGCATGCTCCTGCCTTCTGTTTCCATACCAGAGCCAGTGAAAAGGGCTGGGAGTGTGGGCTTCTGCAGTCTTCTGGTTATTTGAAGATGATAGTCCTTGTTGAGGAATTGCAGAAATGTGGTGACTACTGTTGTCAGCTGCTCTCTGCATGGTAGCTTTGGACCAAAGTGCCGAGGTCAGGTTTGGGGTTGTATGGCTGGAGGGTCCTGGAGCAACAACTGTACAGGGCTTCAGGGATGTCAGCTAGAGGCTGACAGCTCTTGTTTTACCACCAGTTCTATGCACCACTTATTTTTGCAGGGGTCTGTGTGCGTTGCAGGCAGAAGAGCTGTAATGTCATCACTGCCACAATCTGAGCTCTGCCTGTTTGGTGGTTCAGTTGGTTCGGTGTCCATTGCTGGGAAAAGCAAATGGCTGGTGCCAAATCTCTCCCTTCCCACATGCTGTTCCTCCTCGCTGAAGCTTATAGCAATTGCTTATGGTTTGCTTTGGCTTTCTGTTCATATTCTTCATGTCGCTGGAATAAAATCTCCAGTGAAGGAAGTTGATTAGCTTTTCTCTGAGCTGGATTTTGAATTTATACTCAGACATTGGTCTTCTTGGGTCCCCACAGCTTGTAGTTTTTGACATGAAACATTCTGACACAGATTCACTGGGGAAACTTCTGGGGAGAGGAACAGACTTGGGGAAGTATCATGGCAGGTGAGATAGCAGGGCTTTGTCCCCAGCAGTCCTGGGACCTGTGCGGCTCTGCTTGTCAGAACTGCCCTTACACTACCTTCCTTGCTCCAAACTTATTACAGGGATGGAGGGCTGAACGAGCTGGCCTGCTGCAGTGATGGGGGAGGAACACGGGAAGGACAGTGCTCAGGACATCAGATACTATCTAGTGCTTCAAGAAGAAAGGTCAGCTTTGAAAGAGGCCTTGTGCCTGCTGAATATATCAACTGCTTCCAGGGATTAGATGTCAGAAGCTCAGAGCAGAGGCTTACTAGCTCATGGGAGTTGAGCCCCTCCTTGGCGTGGCAGCAATTCTCATCTGCAGTGCTTGCTGTTGCAGGATACTAGAGGGTACTTGGCTCATCCTGCAGCTGAGAGCAAGGCAGAAAGGCTGGAGGCATCCTGCTTGGGCTGGTCGCAGTGTCCAGGGGTAGAGAGGGATGTCTGTTTGCAGTTAATGGGTTTCTCTGCCCCTTTCTCACAGCTGTGCCAGCAAAGATGGCCAGGGAGAGTGTTTACAAGTGTGTTCTTGCTGAGCGCTGCTCTATGCCAGGAGGTTACTCGTTGTCTGGATGACATGTTCACTGAGGCTTTGTCATTACAACAACTAAAGCTAAACTGATTGTGCTCCACTTGTTCTGACCTGGAGGTGTAAGTACTACTTTCTTCTCTCTAATCTCATGCCCATCTTTGAGGCAGCCTAGGATGTAGCAGCTGGGGACTGTGTTGTTTAAAAGACAGGGCAAATGGGAGGCTGCTGCTGCTTGGATCTTTCCTGGTAGTATTAAAGCTCTGAGAGAAGTTTTGGGGGCTGGGGAGGAGCTGTTGTTCCTCCATTACCACCTCCCCAGCCATTCTTTTCCCTGGGTGAGGGAGCTGTGGTGGCAAAGTGATGCTGAGGCCTCCTCTGCTCCTCTGTCCCAGCAGGACAGGGCTTCACTGAGCAGCTGCCTGTGCACCCAGAAACAAGTAGCCTGGCTCAGCTGCAGAACTTTATCTTTTGGGGGTGTGAAGATGTGTCTATCCAATGGTTGGACCAGAGGTTGTACTTGTTTTGGTGATACAGGAAGTCACTGAGGAGCAAAGGAGATACCATACTGCTGCTGTAGTGGTTGCTTTCTTGAGGACTTATCGTCTCTCTTAAGAGCAGGAAAGGCTTCCTTGGCATGGGGTGGGAGGTGTGTGGTGGAGGGCGAGTGCTCCCCTTGTGTCCTGTTGTCTCTTACACCACTTGGGGAGGGTTTGTCCCACATCAGGTGTTTGTATGTCACCGTATGTGCTCTCTTGTCATCTCTGAGCCGCCTTCTGTTACGCTGCAGAATGGCTTTAGTCAGCACCTTGTATGTGAGGGTGGGTTGTCAGTATTTCTTGGAGGATGTCACACGTCTCACTTGCCTTCCCCACCATGCCAAGCTCTGCCCTGCTTCCCTCTTTTCCCAGGTTGATGGCTGGAAGTGGATTTCTTTGCAGTGGAAGGATGATACTAGCAGGGCTAGGCTGAGCAGATGTTTTTAGCTGGGGTAGGGTGGGGGTGAACGTACTCTCACACTACGGGTAAGGGCAGAAGAGGGCTTTAGGGTGTAAACAAAGCACTTTTACAGCAGGCTTCTGTGTTGCATCAAAAGTTCCTGGAAAGGTGAAGGCGGGAGCTGGCTTTCACCACTGCTCACTGAAAGAATAAAAAGCTTGAATGTTGTACAGTTCCAGCCTTCTTAGTGGAATTGTCCCGTGCTCTTCAAGTTCTTTGTCCCTGCTTCACCAAAGGCTGCTAAGGTGATGTCCTGCTCCTGTCTGACATGAGACATTGGTGCTTACTGGGATGACCAGGCCTGCTATGGCCTTCTTGGATAAAGGTCCTGCCATAGCTGCGCTAGGCAGGATACTGGAAGGCAAGGAGTGTAAGGACCATGGAACAGAGTCACTGTTGACAGGTGGTCTGGTGGTATTGCTGGAGCAGCCTGTTGTGCTGCTGCTGCAGGAGAGGCCTGGCAGAAAAAGCTTTTAGGTGCTATTCTAATTAGTGTTTTCCTTATTCTCACTCGGACGTGTATTCCCATCTCACCATTGGTAACTGGGGCAGTTCTCTGGCCACAAGTCACAGGTCTGGTGCATGTCTTTTGACATTCGTTTCTACAATGGGGTTATGTAGCATTTCTTCTGCAAGAACCTTGTGCTCAGTACAGAGGAGGGATCTGTTCAGTTGTTCAAGACCATCAGCCTGTGTTGAGCTGTTTGTCTAGTTGCATCACCTTAGCATCAACATGCTTATCTGTGTTCATTCCTTTATTTTTCCCAATGCCACCTGATCAGGCAGTGGCTCTGGGACAGCCAAAGGCAACTTCTTGATTTCAGTGCGAACAGCTCACCAGTTCATCACCCACGAATTTCAAATTTCTACTTTGCTGCTCAGCATAGCGGGTTATTTTTAAGCACTGGAAGAAATAAACCCTGCTTTTAAGCCCATTTAAATGTTTTCAAAGCATCATTTTCTACTTTGTGAGACCACTTCTTACTTCTTTGAATACTTTTGAAATACTTCTCGGATTCACGATACCAAAAAGCCAAATTGTCCTGCATTGGGATAAACAAGCTTTTGTGTCTAAAACATAATCTGTTGGAGTAACTATAAAAGTGCTAGCCCTGGCTTGAGCTGCTTCTGCTCCATTGCTGTTTGGGAACCTGTGCATGCTGCAGAAAGCTGTTCTGTGCAAAACCAAAACAGGGTCTGTTGATGTTATTTCTAGTCCTTTGAGAAGATGACTTGCTGGTCACATGTGCTGCTATGAGGTCATTAGGAAGTCTCTCAAATACACAATATGAGAACCGGTGATGCTACCGCAGAAGTATTCTCCCTCTGCAATGTAAGATGCAAAACTCTCTGAAGTACTTTAGTTTGTAATAGCTCTGAGTGGGAACTGTTACTGTGCATATTTGGGCTCATTCCAGTGAAAAAAAGGACTGTTTTCTGCTTTGCTTTATCCCTAGATTGATTAGTGAATGTATACTGTGGGATCAAGTTACATCAGAGGGGCATCCAGCAGAGAGCCCGTTCCTGTGTTGAAGTGTTGAAGGCAACAGTGAGTCTAACTGCAAGATCAGCAGTTTCTAGCAGTGCTTTGTGCCTCCATGGCACTGTCCTTCCCCCAGGGAAGGGAGCTCCTCAAATCTGCTTGTGAATTGGGCCATTGCTCTTCCTGGTGCTGTGGGGCAATGGGGAGCTTTCTCTAGACCCTTGATGTTGCTTCTGTGATGTGCATCTGCTTTGATGCTTTTATTGATGTCCCTCCTGGACTCCCTGTTCCTGGATGTCCAGAGGTACCTTCTGCTGCAAACTGTCCTGTGTCCTCCAAAGGGAATTGTTTTGGTCCCAGCTTACCCCAGGGGCCTGTATCCAGCTTGGTCCCTGTGCATCATTATGTTGACAGGGCAGGCATCCTTATTTTGGCAGGGGAGTGCCTTTTAAGTATGTTATCTGAATCAGTAACACCCTCTTGAAGTAGGGCTTCCCAAGCAGGAAGGGGTCTCATGTCTTTCTGCCTCCACCATACTGCTGGTCATGTGTTTGTCCCAAACTGTGTATGAGTTTTGGGGATTGTCCCATCCCTCTGAGCTGATGAACACACTCAAACATGGAAAAAAATTTCCTAAGGGGGAAAAAAATAAATAGTTTTCTGTTTTTGGTACAGAGGTGGATTGTGTGGCTGAGATGGGGTACAGAGGCAGGGAGGAAGATGGGATGCAAGGCAGCATCTGATTGCACATATGACCACGTCCTACAGCTTGCAGCTGTATTTTCCTTTGGGACTTAGTGTGAGCAGAGTGTGGTTCATGTCTGCTTCCTTTCTTCTCTTTTGAATACCCAAAATACCTGCTGCTTTTGATGCTTTGCTGTGATCCCCTCTTGAAACCTGGTGTAGCATATGGGAGTCTTTGAAGAATGGGCTGAATTTCTGCCATCCCCACTTCTTGGCCTCCTGCTGTGGAGTCCCTGTGAGTGTCGCTCCTGTACCTCAGTGGCATCCACTTCCCACCCTGACACTGCTGTCGCAGCCCTGTGCTGCTGGTCCCAGGAGGATGCTTCCTCATACTGGGGTGTCCAAATGGGATAATCACAGTGCTTCCCTTGCCAAACAGCTTCCTTGAGGGAGGGAGGACAGCACCTGTGTTTCCCAATGGGCCAGCAAAGTACTTCTGCTCTTCGGTCTCCATGTGCTGTTGTGTTCCTTGCTGCTGGTCCCCTAACTGGGGCTTTATACTGGTGGCCCCAGGTGATGTTCTGCTCAAATCCCAGTGGCCTTGTCACCCAGGTGAGTGTGGTCCCAGCGTGCTGCAGGCTGCCACATTCCCGGGCTCTACAATGGTCGCGGCAGTAGCTTTGCAGCAGAGCCCAGCCATGGGCAGCAGCAGCAGCTGGTGCTGGAGGTGGAAGGGCTTTGCAGGGCTGTGCAGCTGAAGCGGTTCTGCAGCCCCATGGCTGTGCCATGTGGTGGTGCCTTACTGGCATGTGTAGGTGGTCTCCCCGGGGTGCCCACAGCCTGCTGGCCCCCATGGCCATGTCAGTGGTTCCTGTGGCTCCATCTGCTATGGTCCTGCTTGTCCTGCCACCATGGAGCCTTAGCAATGTCACCTGCCCGTGAGGTTCCCACTGTCACCCTTGGTAATTATCTCCCCCAAGTGCCACATTCTGGTATGGAGTTTTGTATTTTCCCTCTATTTCTATATTTTTAAGTGAAAAGGAAAAGAATGTGATGTCACTCAGCTGTCTGACAGCTGCAGTAGTGAACTTCACTCCTGTGGGACCCCAACCTCAGGAAAGGGAACAGGGGTGAGCTGTTGCAATGAACATGTGTGGAGCCCCGGTGTCACTGCTGGTCTCTCCCTCATCCAGGAAAGACTTTGGAAGTCCAACTGACTGAAGTTCCCTGCTCTGCTCTTTGGTTGCAAGAATCCTGTCGGCTGGAATTGCTTAATAAATGACTAGTTCTGCCTTTGCTTTTTACCTTTTCCCCATGGACGACACAGGCTGGTGAAGAATGAATGCGAGGAGCGTGGCATGGCAGTGCCCTTGCCGGGATTTTTCCTGCAAGCACAGGCAGCCGTGTTAAACCAGAAGGTGCAAGTTGGCTCTGTGGTGCTGTGCTGGGGCCTGGCTTGCCCCTGGGACTACATGGGCCCTGCTTCCTGAGCAGGAGAGCTGCTTTATGTTGTGGTTTTACTAAATGAATTCAAAGCTTGGCCTTCCTCCAGGCAAAGTCTGGGCCAAGTGCCAGTGGAGCAGCCCCTAGGGAGAGCACTGGAGCAAGGAGGGGCCAACAGCAGGGAAGAGCAGAGGAATCCAAGAAGGCAGATTTGCCTAGAAAACAGCTCTGTTTCCATCTGCTCGGTCAGGAGTTGCTATGGGAACTGGAATGATAGAGGCAGGGCCATCTCCTGGGCCTGTCTGTGTGTGCGGAGGGAGGAGTTACTCAAGTTTGAACATATCATGTGTGCTGGTGGAAAGTTGCAAGGAATGTCGAAACTACAGCCTGGTTCAACCTATGGAGTTCAAAAGAGACATGGCAATTGTTCCTTGTGCTCAGCAGGCCCTGGGCAAGGCAGGTAGGGTCCTTCCAGCTTAACTCGGCTTTCAGCTTGCTATTGGCTCTCCCCCCGCGCGTTTCTGTCATTGGATAAAGCACAAATGCCTTTGGAGACTTTCTGGAAGCAGCAGGGGGGTTGTAGAGGTGGCAGCGCTGGGATGTGAAAGCTTTTCTCCCAGGGCTGGTAGGGAGATGGTGGATCTTTGTGCCCTGTTTTTCCTCCTGCGGCTGTGGGAGGGTTCACAAATCATGGGTATTCTCACAGTGTTGCATGCCCAGAGCCCTCTGGGACCCACGGGATCTTTTGTTGGGTATAAATGTGAAGCTGGCTGGTGGTGTTCTCCCGGACAGAAGTGGTTTCTGGGGCTGTGGCTCTCTGGGAAGGCCCATGGTGTTTGAGCTTTCAGACATGCTTGCCTGAAATGTTTCAGGGCTAAGGCTAAGTCAGATATGCAAAAACTGGGGCTGGCAGTGAGTTGCTTGTGGATGGTGGGAAAGTGGGGGGGACATGCTCCTGCCCTCCAAGCCCCAGTGGCTCCTGCCCTGTGCGAGTTTTCTGGCTGCGTGTCACCTGCATTCACTCTATTCTCTGGAGGAGATGCAGACCTCCCTGTCCCCTCCTGATGCACCTACTGCAATTTTTGTCACCTGTCAAACTTTTAGACTCGCATTTAGCCTAAAACACAGGAGTATGAATATGCAGGAAGCTGCTCCTGACAATCCTTGTTGTTAGGGTTAATCATGGGGCTTTCCAGTAGCAGTCCCTCTGGATAAAATCTGATTATTTCCCCAGTAAACCCATTGTTTCAGGTGCTGAGAACTTTCCAAAATAGCTGTGTTTCCACTGGAGTGTTCCAGGGTTGCTCACTGTTCCTCAGGTATTTATTTAATAGGTTTGGCTGAAATTTCATCTGCCCTTTTTGTGTCACAGAGGATAATCTCTGCTAAAAAAAAAAAATGTGGGTAGCGTTGTTTCTCTTTTTGAGAAGCTGCACAATAAGCCGCTGCAAACTGAAACACGATCTCTGTACACAGATGCAAAGCTTGCCAAACTGGATTAGATCGCAGCCCACCTACTCAGGCACGCATTTTATCTCAGGCAGTGGCTGCTTGGCACATTGCGTATGAAAGCCCAAGAGCTTGAATGTAGACAAATGTGGAATAACCTGCCTGTGTAGGAGATAGCTTTCTGGTCACATTAATTACTGCTTTGCTTACGCCTGGCTAGATGAAAATTTATATCCAGTGTACTCTTTCTTTATTCTGCTAATGGAATCGCAGATGTTCTTATTATGTAGATCTACTTCCAATATTTTACTGAATTACTCCCACATTGCTCTGTGGCAATATATCCCAGAGGCTTAATTCGCATGGTATGCCATGGAATTTAATTTCCTCCATTTTAATTTGTTGTTTTTTAATTTCAGTTCATTTTCAATATGGAAAAGAGGTAAACGGGATCCTTTTTTTGGTCTAGGTGTCATTATTTTACATACTTCTTTTTTTTTTTCCCCATCTCTCCTGTTTCTCTCATCTTTGCCACAGACAATCTCAGGATTTTCCTACAGTTACCTGCCTTCTGTGTAATTGCCAAGTCTTATTACTTCTCTGTGGGCTCCTGTTTTCTGGTCTGCCTTGAGAAAATTTGATCAGAATTGGTCATTCTGGCTTTCCATAGCTGTGAAATGCTGCGAAAGCTTTTTCAGTGTTCTTGTCTTTTCCTTTGTTTATAAGCAAAACACTTGGTTTAGTTGCTTGAAATACATTGTGGTAAGCAAACGTCTTCTCTAAACTGTCTGTAGTCATGCTAGGTATTTTGCTGGAATATTTAGTTAATGGAAATTTCATCTCTGTACATGGGAAGTTAAATTTTATCTTGTAAAGTTGTACTAGTAAACCCAGCAGAACAGCGTTAGACCTGCCTGGAAATCCTTACTGGAGTTTCCAGGCTTGATGCAACAATTTCAGCTGATCTGTAAGTGTTGCCACTCACTGCTCCCATCTTTGCCAGGCACTTCATAAATTAAACTTTAAAACCACTTTGTGTAGTAAACAAAGTTTGCTCAAGCAGAATGTGACAGCTGTGTGTACCCAGACTTCGCTTTCTTGGTTAGGTGTACTGATGCACGTTCTGCTCAGCCTCTGAAGAATACCCACTGAGGACAAAACCTGCTTTGTCCCCTCTGGTTCAGGCCAGTGTGGTGTGGGAGGGCAGTAATGCTTTCCACTTGCTGTATTTTGGTATTTGGAGTTATTTCAATCTGTGGAAAGCAGTAAGTGATGATAATTTTTGCTTCTTTCTGATATTGGAAAAGCTTCTTCAAGTTTGGTATCTTTTTGTAGATGTATGGCATGGCTTTTCACATTTATAAACTTTTTTTTTTGGTAAGACTACAGCAGAGCCAGTATTGCTCCTCGAGCTAAGGGCAAGGTCTGTGTGCCAGTGACAGGTGCACTGAATTTTTGTTTTCTGAATATGAAGACACATTTTACAAAACTCATAAAATGTAGCTGTTGGTAGTGTCAGCATTTCTGTGGTGGTTTGGAAACTAGATGGCCAGCTACATTAGTGGATGTTCCAAAATAGTGTTTCTGGCTTGATTTTCACTGAACCGTCTCTTAAGAGTTTGGCTTCCACCCTTGCAAAAACCAGCAGCTTCTCAGCTTGGTGCTGGGTAGTATGTGCTGCTGTACGTGACTTTGTGTGCTCCCCTTCTGATTTTGCAGAGTCTGTCCCAGTAATCATTTTTTATCTTTTAAAAAGAATCCACGTGGAGCAATTTGCAGAAAAAGTTAAAGATAAGTAGCTGTTACTGTAAAGTAGGTATTTTGGAAGCTAGGCAATTAATAAGGAAAGCTAAAGATAACTGAAAAAGCATAGGAAATATATCTCAGGGCAGTGAGAAATATTTTAATATCTATATAACAATAAATTTCATCAATGGTGTTTATATTGTTGGGAAAGGTTAAAAACACCCCAACTGATTGCTAATAACAATACTGAGAAGTAAAACGTTTCCTGTGTTTAGGGTGAAGCTGGATGATGTACTCTCCTTTATGAAGATATCAAAATACCTTCTGTTGCACTGGTAACAAGGGAAGGTGCTAAACACAAGATAACATTTTAAAGTCTTTGAAACTTGAGCAAGATTGGAAGCTGTTTGTTTAAAACAAATTGGCAAAGCAGCTTTCTGAATCCTGGCTGCTGATGTGTAATAAATCTGGGAAGACCGAAGGAGTTCCAGAAGTTTGGGAATACATAAATGTTGTAGCAGTGTTTTAAAATAGAGTGGGAGCAGGTAACCCAACAGGCAGTTGAGACTAGCCTCCATCCAGAGCGAGATCTGGGGAAGCTGGTGCATTTGTAAATCAATGTCAAATTAAAGAAAGAACATGCTCAGTGACCCATGTGCTCTGATGGAAAGCAGATCATGTCTGAAAAGTCTTCAGATTGTGGTTTTTAATGAGATTCCTGTACCAGTTGCCAAAAGTAACTGTGTTGACATCATATACCTGGATCCCAACTAAGTTCCCTGCTGTTGACCCAACTCTGCTCCGGGGAGGCAGAAGAGGCTCTGCTTTGGGAGCAGGAGCGTGTTGTGTCCCCGGTGCAGCTCCTGGGCAGAGCAGTGAATGCAGGTGCCCCTTGCCCTGGGCAGGGTCTGATGTCTGGCATGTCCTTCATGCTCTGCTAGGGTGTCTCACCACTGCTGGTAGCTGGTGGGCTCTGAGCTGAGAAACACCCTCCTGACCAGTTTTGGTGGCATCTGGTCTTTATTTGCTGTTCGTGTAACCAGTCCCTGCCCTCATTGTGCTAAGGTGGCAGTACCTCAGTTTCTATTTTGCTGATCAGTACTATGTCGAATAAGTTGATTTAGAAAGTGCCACCTGACACCTCTCAAAAATAGTCACCAGTGGGAATGTGATCCACACAATCCCTAAACGGAGGGCCACGGAGTAGTGCTCCAGCCATGCTCTGGCATCAGTACAGGACAAACAGTTATTCCCTAGTTTGCTGGTGGGAATCATAGCAAAATCTGACCAGAGCTGTCCCACTGCCTGGATGGAGCCCTGTCTCACAAGTGCTGACTTGGGAGAAAATATTAAGTAACTTAATACTGAAATTTGGCTTCAATGAGGAGGTGGTTGGAGGCACAGTGGTTTAGTTGGGACAAGAGAAGGCTTTGGGATACCGAAGAGCAGATTATGAAGAAGACAGAAAGAGGCTCTTTACAGAGGTGTGTAGCAGGAGGGTTGACAGTGATCACTGACTGAAATAACAGGAGGTTCTGCCTTAGCATAAGAAGGGGTGAAGTTTTCCCTCTGCAGACAGTCAAGCAGTGGAAGAAGTTGTCCAGGGAGGTGGGGGAGGCTCTATCCTTGGAGATTTTAAGACCCAGCTGCACAAAGTCCTGCGCAGGCTGCTCTGAAATTGGTGCTAACCCTGCTTTGAGCAGGAGGTGGGATTACATCTTCTGAGGATCTCCTCCAGCCCAAATAATTCTGTGACTCAGTAACCTGATCTCCTTCTGAATGCAAGTTTGAGTACAGTTAAGGAAAAGGTTATGGCAGAGCCCCTTGAGAACGGGGAGGGAGGAAGGTGGTTTAGATTGAGTGCTCTTAATACTCCATCTGTCATCTGTGTGGTTAACATGTCATATATATGGTTGCTATATGAGACTCTCACAGTGGAAGATTGTAAGTCTTGAGAGGACTATTGCTAACTTGTAGTTGATATGTTTTAAGGATAGTATAAAGAAAAAAAGTAAGCAACCTCTTAAAAAAAAAAAAAAAAAGCTGGAGAGAGGGATCCTGGTGTAAGGAATAGAGTGAAAATGTGAATGTGCCAGGTGCTCTCTTGTGCCCATTCTGCATGGGAGGGAAGCTCTGGTAAAGGGCAGTGATCATTGCTGCTTGGCAAGGAGAAAGGAGGTCATTGGAACTTTTTGTTTGTGCACATATGTTCTCCTGCCACTTCTGTCATACAGAAACAGTGGTGGGACTGGAGCCTGGAGGCTGCCCCTCAGCTGAGGGGACCTGTATTTTGGAGTGCTTGCTGTAGTGCATGAGACTCCCCCTGCCCTGGCATGCCTGGCAGGTCTGCCTGGGTTGTGGGAAGTATCTCCAGGTTCCTCAGGTGAGAAGCACAGAGTACCCCCGCCCTCGGGTCAGTGGGAAAGGGTAGCTATGTTTTTGGATTAGCTGAGCTAAGAACCACCCATTGTTAGTATCATGAATTTGCATTTCCTTATCTTTGGCTTTGCCTTTCTAATGGTTTCTAATTTTGGCCTGGTTACTGGGATGGATTAAATTACATTTGTTCATTTATGCCTTAGTCTGGTTTTGTGACAAAAGTGCTCTGTGCTGTTTCGCAAACACAGGACACCCCACTCCTGTGGGGCTGGCCAACAGGCAATGGGAAGATGCTGGAGAATTTGCAGGGCTCCAGACCTTTTGCAAAAACACTAGCACCTCCTCCTGGGTTGTAGGTAAGGCACTCCTTTATGTTTTGAGTCCATGGGCTGAACCTTCTCCCAGTGTTAAATGGCTATGTCATGGGTGACTGGAATGCTGTTTTTCTCCTAAAATCTAGAGTGAGGTGTGTCTTTTTTTCCATAATAGCCCCATTGGATGCTTGGCTGCAACACGGAAAACAAGGTTCAAACCCTCCTCAGCCTCTGGGCAGTCCTGTCACCCACACCTCAAGAGGATGACCACAAAGTATACCCAGACCTCGATGTTCCCATTTTTCTGCCACTGCCTTAGACCCAGCTCTGTGGTGTCCCTGTTCCCACCCCAGGTGCCACTGCTGAATGTTGTGGTCCTTTTCTTAGCCCCATGTGTTCTTTTGAGTCTCTTGTGGTGACAGGTCTCCTAATGCGACCTCAAAGATCATGCTGGAGCTTATTCCTGTCTCACTTTTCCCATTGCTGTGTCTTACTTCTCATGTGCATCTTGATTAACCCAACCCTTTAACCTAAAATCTGGTTGCTTTCATCTGTCCAGCCTTGTTGCTGCTCTGGACATCCCTTTGTGGTATCACTGCTCCTGCCCTATGTCCCCCACCACATTCCTAACATTACCATGGGTTTTTGCTCTTTCTGACCATCTCTGGTGCCTATATCCAAGATCTCCTGTTGCAGCCTCACACTTCGTGCCAGAATCTTGCTGGGCCTGCCCAGCTCCCTGGTTACTGTCCAGCATGTTGATTTTTGGTGTCACTGTTTGCACTTGGTTTGTCCAGGTGCCACCCATGTGTCATGCAGAGACCTCTCCCCACGCTGTCTGGTTGACTGAATCTAGGGATGGCCACAGAGACCACATTCCAAGTTCATCTAAGGGAAAACTTGTTGCCGCCTTCTCACAGGGCTCCTGCATGTGCGGCATGGCTGTCCTGATACTGGTCCCATCCATTTACCCTCCAGCACCTCTGCTGGAGTGGATGGCCATCTTCTTAGGCCAGCAGCCCTGCTCTGCTTTTTCCAGTCTTGTGGCAGTTGGTTTCATTAGAAGATAGCGCCCTTCCTTAAGATTGTTGTCCCTGCGTACTCTTGGCATGATGCTAGCCAAGTGGCAAAGTCAGAATCTTTCTTAATGGTAAATAGGAATGTATAGGGAAGAGATGACTGGGGCTTAAAAGTCCCATTAAAAAACCAAAATTGATACCAGCAGCAAGAAGTATTTGAATTGTAAACTAAGCAAAACATTTTAAGAAGTCATCAGGATCCTTTCTGTAAGCATTTTCATCAGCAAATTCTGTTTGGTCCGAACTGGAGCTGCATGGGCTCCAGGGGAAGACTGCTGGGTTTGGGGTATCTCAGATTAATTCTGAGGCAAAGAGAAATGTTCTATCGTTTTGGAGCCAGAAAAATGGAAATCACGCTTTCCAGCCCGTCTTCAGGCTTCAGATATTGCCCCAATTAGTAGCTTTGCTGTTTCCTCCTTGAATTCCTTTAGGAATGCTAGGAGATACCATCCAGTCCTGTTCCTGAACCTCTTCTGAGCATACTTTGATTTAGGATAGATCTTCTTGTAATACATACAGAGTGCATCATACACACAGCAATGAGTCTTGATCATGACCATGGAGTTTCTTGGTGTGGTGCTGGGCATCTGTAATGGGATTCCAGCAGCAAAAACCCTAAGGTCCCACTCCAAGGTAATGATCTGCGAAGGAACCAGTTAAAACAAATGCCTGTTTCAGTTGGGATCTAGAGAGGCTTGCAAACGTGCCAGCCCTCCGTAATGGATCTCTGGAGGGAGAACAGTACCTGGAGGAGCTCCAAGTTCCACCTTCTTCATGCATATCCCTAAAGAATAGCTCCCTCCTGTGCCCACTGCGCTTTTGCTTGCAGGCCCCATGCTGTGCTGGGGACAGTGCTGGGTCGCAGTGAGCTGTTTCTCTTCAGAGAGATGGATTGGCTTTTTAGACATGGTATCTGCTAGGTATATTGGGAAAAACTGCCCTCCTTTGCATTTCTTTGAGTTTTTCAGCAAGTAGGTTTTTTTTTTTTCCACTCACAATGATTGTAACAGGATTTTATTCTCCTGCAGCCAGCTGTTAGCAATTAGCAACTTGATCCATTCAGTCCTGAGAACAGAGTTTAACACTTTCTTGCCTCTCTGAGGATGTTGCTAATCCTGTTTTTGCTGGTTTTGGGCTTGTGCTGTAGTTTTGGCTCTTTCTGTGTATGTGTGGACAGGTCAGGAAGAAAGGCATGAGTAAAGGGACTCTAATGCAGCTGAAAGAGCTACAAAGAAAAGTACCAAGTCGTCTACGCAGAAAATATCATTAGGAAGATGATTTCCAAGCAGTTTGTACAGAGGCTTGTATTTAGTACTATGTTCCAGTGTGTTCTACTGCTGGGAAGTGTGCAGTTTGGGAATCCAATCTACTACTAGCTGAGATTTAGACTTAGCAGAAATCAACATCAGTAGTTCTTCAAACAGTGATTTCTGGCAGTATGAGCTCCTAAGTGGAGCTGAATCTTCTCTAAATTATGAGACAGGGGTGAAAAACGCTCTTGGTGACCTTGCTCAAGAGAACAACAGCTGCTGTAGAGCATTAGAAGATGAGAAATGACACTGGTTGCTCCCTGTGTGCAGTACCTCTCCTGGGACTCCCAAACATGCACTTTGGTGGTCCAGGACTGGGAACCAAGCATGGTGGGAAGAATAAGCCCAGCACAGCCTGAACTCAGCTGCTGGGGTCCCTGCATATGGCTGAACTGCTGTAAATATTCACTGCCACATACAAAGGTGAGGGTTTGTCTTGCCAAACTGTGGCTACCTGGGAATGATGAGGCTAGTCCAGGCCAGCCATTTAGGTTCCCTGTGTCATCAGTGGAGATAAACACATCTCAAGAGTATTCACCCTGCTCATGTTGGATTCTACTTAGGCAAGTGCCAAATTCAAAGCCAGCTTTTGTCAGCACAGAGATGCAGACAGGCAAGCTCTAGAGCCAGCTCTGAAGGTTTCTGTGTCTTTCCTTGAGGCCAGGCTGGTCTCTGTGGCCACATTTTCCAGTTTTGGCTTGCAGTTCCCCCAAGCCACACCATTTTTGCTTGACCTGCTAAGTTCCACGTGTCTATCAAGTCCCAAGAAGCCCCCTGTTCACAGAGTGCTTCCTGCAGCAGGGTGGGACAGACAGCTGTCTGTGCTCCTCCAGCACTGGTTGCTGGCTCAGTGGCAGGAGTGCTGATGTGGTGCTTGGGCATCTCTGTGTGACTTTTCTTGTCCCTACCCCATTCCCTCTTTGCTCCTATTACCTTTTGCATTCTGATCACTGTATTCCAGTGGTTAAACGATGTGACTGGCTATGTGGCAATACAATAGGTGTGATTTAGAACATGGCATGAGCTTTGTGTAAAGCAAATGGCCACTTAAATTATGGTGTTTGGTCTGTACCTGGTCAAATGAGATAATGTTGCTGTTTGTATTATACATCACATTATTACTGCTGTGACATTGATGGCCATTGACATGACTCGCAAGTCATTTTGAGATGATGACAAACTTAGCATAACTACTCTTTTGTCAACTCCTTATGCCAAGACTCAGCTTAGTACTTTTCACATGGGGTGCTAGCTGATCCAAGCTGGGCTGTGAGCTCTGTGCTGATAGCAGAGGATGGGTGCTTCTTCATTCCTGTGCTGTGCTGCAGGCATCTGCCTCCCTGCTGTTGATCATTCTTTGCTGAGTTTTTTGGATCAAATGGGAAGCCAAGGCATTTGAATGCTTAGTGATGTCTTTTTTTTTTTTTTTTTTTTTTTTTTTTTTTTTTGTGCTTCAACGGTGGGCTCTGCTCCTCACATAGCCATGTACAGTTGTTGTTTCGGTGCTGTCTGGCCCCCCCCTCCTTTAAACCTGGCCAAGTTAGAGGGAAATCCAAGGGTGTTTTTTGATGGGAGCTAGCCTGTGCCTTTACAGGTGCCTGATCCTCTGTTTGCCAGACTCTGTTACTAGGCCTTGAGGGGGTGATGAGTGTGTGGAGTGTAAGTGTGCTTATCCTCTGCCATCTGAGGTCTCCAATACAGCTGGCAGCTTTTAAACCTCCAGCTGAGAAGTCACCTGCAAGGTGTCTCCAAGCTGCTGTTCTCTGTCTCCTCAGCAACTTGCAGCTCTGTTTGGTGGCTGGTCCAGCATGGGCACCCAGGGTGAGGATCTTCTCTAGCCCAGGTTACACCCACATAGCCCAGCTGATCTGGGCAGACTCCCTGGATCATGGTCAAGGCACCCCATATACCACCAAACAGCTCTCTGCTGTGTTTCCCATCACCTCCTCCAGGAACATGGTTAAAGCCTTAATGTTCATGACACTTTACTTTCTCATACCCTATGAGAGGACAGTCTCCTCTAGTGGTAACTCTGCAGTTCCCTTTGCAAGTCCTGCTTTGGGAGCCTCTGGAGCACCCTGTGTACATTAACTTCCACCAGGTCTGTCTTCAAACTCTGCTGCAAAAATGTCTTTACAAAATCTCCCTCTGCATGACCACAAGAAGTCTCTGCTTGATGGTCTTGCAGTCTGTCATGGGATGGTGGGAATTGGTGTGTTTGCATCAGAGAGCATCCCCCTCCATTTCAGGGGGGAAGATGACCTTGGATGCACACATAGCTTGAGAGTGCTTGGTCAACCTCTTTTTCTGATTGCCAGACCCTCCTGCTGAGATATAGGCTGCCTTTTCTCTCCAGTGCTCTGCTTTTGCACACTTGCCACCCTAGATGCCACAAAATCACAGAACCTTGTTGACAGCCTCCTCCCAGCCTTGGCCAGGGTGCTCACCTGGAGCATAAGAGGTGGCTGAAGCAGGAGGGGGCCTGGAAATTTTAAGGTCTTTTTTGGTTTGTTTGCGTTGTTGAGTGGCTGGGCACAGCACTGCTGGGCAGCATCCACTGATCATTAGTTTCCCCTCCTGCATGCATGTTTGGCTCTTTTCCCAAGAAGGCCCTTAGTTGTTTTTCAGGCTCAGAGCCATCTTTTCTGATGGAATCCAGCAGGGACAATGGCCAGTAGCAAATCCTTAGGAAAGAGAATAAAAACAGGGCAAGCCTCAGTGATTCTAACCCTGATTTAGCTTCTGGGTGTAGAGCAATCTGCGGCTGGGGGATTTCCTGAGCCAAAGGTTTTACCTTTGGATTTAAGAAGCTGTGGTGTATCTTTCTGTTGTGAATACATCCAATTATTTTGGTAGCCGTGGCAACTCACAGCTGTGACTTGTACAGTTTAATTATGTTCCCTGGAAAAAATACAGCCTTTTGTTACAAATCTCCGAGCTAATGGCATCTGATGCTCTTGCATGCATGTATGCACTAGCATAGTGATGGTCCCTTTTTTATCATCTCTTCCTTTACTAACAAATCCTAACATTCAATTTTGCCTTTTCACTACCACTCAGAGGATTCTTGAGCAAACCCTGCCTGGTCCTGGCAACTTTTCATTTATTGATTTGTTCTGTTTTCTTTTCGCCTGACACTTCAATATGAGACAAAGCCTCGAACCTGTCTTCTGTAAAGCTGTCTTCTAGAATGGGAACCTCCCGAGGCTTTTTGTAGGACACACAGAATTTGCATAACTGCTGATACGACCTTGTGTTCCTTTAGGTGTTACCATGGCTTTCCACTGAAATTGCCAGCATTTAAGCCCTTTGCTATTTTTCTCTTTTCCAAACAGGAAGTTAAGTGTGCTTGCATGTGTGACTGCACATGCTCTTTTGGCAGCAATGTGGACATGTAGAGAGAGGTTATTTTTGCCCTGTTTCAGACATTTATGTTAAGGTTCTGTGACAAGTTCCGGAGTGCCCACTTGGCTACTTGGAGTAGACAGCTGGTGCAGATAGAGGTGTGCATTGGGTGGATAAGCCCCACTCAGGGAGCCTGGTGGGACTATCCAGGTTCATTGTAGATGCAGCTTCAGTACTTGTTAATATAGTAAGGAAAGTGAAGAACTGATGGGGGAGAGATTACTTTGCATTGGACTTCTTTAAGAGCAGTTAAGAGTATGTCCACACAGTAGTCATGGCAGCTGAGCTTCTAAAAGATGAATTACATTAATAGCTTTAGAGATGGTATGGGTAGTCAGGCAATCATTAGTACTTCACTAAGCCTCTGATCAGGTGATGGGTCAGAGTAGGGCTGAAGTCAAGACACTCTTAAAGGCACAGAAGAATGCCCAACCCATCACCAGGCAATGACAATATAGCAAGTCTGCAGCACAGAGAAGTCCTGTCTTTGGAGGACTCATCTTCTGTCTTTGCTTTGTCTTTCAGAAATGTAGATGGCAGCTGCTGTCTTTGAAGGACTCACACCCACCTGACCCTGCGCAGCACCTACGATTGCTACCATGATCTTCTGCATGCTGCTGTTGGCCTTACTGCCGGAGCCGTCTGGCACCGAAGTCAACCCTGGTAGGGAGCTGCCAGGCTGGGAGAGGACTTTGATCGCCCACTTTTCATATGCTTGCTCTCAGCCTTTCTTTGCCTCTCATGGTGAATGCATATGAATGTAATCAATGCATGTAAATATCATCACTAATGTAGTTCCTGAATGTCCTCCTCTGGACTGAGATAGCCAGTCTTCCATTACAGCTGTGCTGGAGTGGGACATCTCCCCTGACAGTGCCAGGAGGGCTCAGGCACATGTATATACTCCTTTCTTTGCCCACCCAGAGGGTCTGTACTCTCAGCAGGCCTGTCTTGAGCTCCAGTTATCCCTTCATCACTCTGACCATGTGGTCTGCAGAACAAACCTGGCTCTAGACTGGCTCAGAGATACTGTGCTCACTGTGGAAAGCAAATTACCACTTAGCAAAGCATAAGCCACAGCCCTCCAGCCAGCAAGAGGGGTTCTGGAGAGAGAAGTGTGGAAGGAAAGGTAGAAAACCCTAGCTGGTACAAAGCTAGGGTGGAGACAGGGGTATGTGCCTGAGTCCCTATGGAGGGCATGACCTCTTATCCTACAGCATTTGGCAAATTATAATCATGATGGAGATGAGTAAGATAATGGTCTGTGATATATTGCAAAAAAACCCTGTAGGTGGTTTGAGCTGGAGACAGTCTGTGAAATAAATGAGTCTAATCCTTTTCTAGCTTGGCTGAAGGTGTGGTGAGGCAGCAGTGCTACTCTGAGGGCCTTTGTTTGCTGGGTCTGTCTCTTTGTTTGGAGCCCTTTGACTTCGTCTGGCTCTGACTCTGCTGTAGCCTGTGGATCTTTGCAGAGGTTTAAGGTTGCACTGCAACCAGCCAGAAGTGAAGTGAGGCCTGTGGGGGAGCTCAGCAGGCGCTCCTGTGCTCCCCTGTTACACGGCTATTCCCTGCACTGTACACTGTCCACCCCATGTCCAACTTTGAACTGGAGTTGCCATCTGGTTCTAATGGATAAAACCTAGTGGAAGAAGAGGGAAGATGGCAGCTAGAGGGTCAGTCACATGCAGATTCCTTTTGGTGGTGGTAAATACAGAAGTTAGCACACCTAAATGTGCAGGAATAGCTCCCCCACCACCAGATCCTGGGAGGTGGGGCAGGCTCTGAGCACAGTGCTGTGGTCCTACCCTCCTGCAGTAATCTTTTCCACCAAGAAATAAGCATGTAGCTTTGCTCACACTTCTCAGTTCTGCTTGTGGCTGGCTTAAGCTGCTTTGCTTTCTCAGCTCCCACAGCTGCTCAGCTGTCTCTGCCCCAAGGGGCCATGCCCTGTTGTTCCCATCCAGACTCCAGCACACCTGTAGCACAGCTGATGCTCCTTGGCTGTGATGCCTACGGGCTCCATTGATTATCTTGACCACCTGATCTGCTCCAGGAGTGGTCTGAAGTACCTCCTGCATTGCCTTCTAAACCAAAGGGGCTGCTTTGTGGATGACTTCAGACCTATGTAGGAAAGATCCTGTGTAGTCCTTTTGCCTAGCATCAGTTGTCTGACCTCACTAACAGAGGTGAGCTAACACTTTTCTGAGCCTCAGTGTATCCTGTCTGCATGGCATCAGTGCATAGTAAAGTGTCAGTGATACCTGAGCAGGTGTCCTGGTGGCACCTAAACAGAAGCTAAGGTCGGTTTTGCTTGAGAGGATGTGCATTTTGGTGAGAGTCTCGTGCTGCTTGTTTTGGCGAGAGCCACGGCCACCCATAGAGTGTATCCCTTGATGCCAGGGTCACTCTGGCTTCCATCTGCCAGCCCTAGATTTGTGAACAAATGAGTTTTGTTAAGGATTGCAGTAAGTCCCAGTCCCCCAGAGCCCTTCCCAACTAGCTAGCTCTGTCTGGCATTGCTGTAGGGTGTGCACTTGACCTTTAAATAAGGTGTGACCAGACAGGACTGCCATCGCAGAAGCACAAAACCACTTTCTGCTTTCAGATGATGACCCCACCCTCTTGGAAAATCTTCAGATCTTTACCCATAGTTCAGCAACATACTAGCCTTCCAGCAATAGATCAGATTGTACTGGTCTGTGATGGGGCTGGTAAGAGTGAAGACAGTAGAGACTAGTTTGGTTTACTAAACTTACTGTTCAGTATTGGAGCAGGGTTGGAGCTCTTGCTTGGCTTTCAGCAGCCACAATCATCATACCTGATCCCAGTCAGACACAAGCTACCTGCCAGTGAATTCTTCTGTAAACAGGCCTCTTAAGAAACCTCAGACATATGAATGAATGTTCTGGGTAAGACCAGAGGCCCATCTAGCTTGGTATCCTGACTCCAGCAGGGTCCCATCCCTGCTGGTTCTGGAAGAATGCACAGGTGGGCAAGCACACAGCAGTGCTTTATCCCAGGTATGCTCTCAGCTCGCTGCAGTCTGCTGCTTAGGTGCTTCCTGAGCTAGCACTTACGTATTTGCTTGTGCTAGCTGTGAGTTTGTCTAGCTGATTTTTGAACCCATGTGAACCTTTGGCATTCTGAGCCCTTAATAGGGTAAGGATGCATATGTTGTTTTTGAACTCTGCTACCTGATGTTCTGATGCCTCCTGGTTCTGGTATTTTGAGAGACAATGAGTAATTGTTCAGGATATAAATAATCTTTGTCATACTGCACTTCAGTAATTTCTTTTGTAATGATGAGGCTGCTGGTCTTTTGTTTTGAATCATCTGTGTTGCCTTCTCTGCCTTTGATGGGAGAAGGAAGGACTTAGAGCTTGTCCTGGTTTCAGCTGGAATAAAGTTAACTTTCTTCCTAGTAGCTGGTACAGTGCTGTGTTTTGGATTTAGGATGAGAAGAATGTTGGTAACACACACTGATGCTTGAGTTGTTGCTAAGCAGTGTTTATACTAAGTCAAGGACTTTTCAGCTTCTTACACTGCCCTGCCAGTGGAGGCTGGGAGTGCACAAGAAGCTGGGAGGGGACACAGCAAGGACAGCTGACCCAAATCAGCCAAAAGGGTATTCCATACCATATGATGCCATACCCAGTATATAAACTGTGGGGAGTTGGCTGGGCACCAGGTCANTCTCTCCCCCATCCCATGGTGGGGGAGGGGAGTGAGTGAGTGAGCAGCTGTGTGGTGCTTAATTGCTGGCTGGGGTTAAACCACGACAGAGCTTTATTCCATATCTGACTGGCATCTGACCATGAATACAGACAGTGGTGTAATGGTGTTTTTTAGTTTTTGCATGTATTCCTGTAATTTGCTTTTTTCCTATATTAAATAATCTGATATGATCAGCAAACATTGTCACCTCACCACCCATCTCTGTTACAACATTATTTAGGAATATACAGAATGTCACACATTCATTGGTACTGTGACTGACAACAGCTGCAGCCAAGCCCTATTGAAACAACCTCTGTTTGCAAACATTTCTACATTGAAATCTGTCAGGTAGTTATTTGGCCTGTGGTTGTTATTCTCTATGGTGGTAACAACAAGGTGGGTTTCATGCCTCTATCTTTTCTTGTACCTTCTGAACTTGGTGAACAGCTTTATCCAGGTTTGGTACAAGGGTAGCAGTCCTGAGATACAGAAATGAAGAAGACACCCAAGGCAGTGCCCTCGCTGAGGGAAAGGCAGGCAGAACTGCTGATAGGGCAGCAGGCAGGTAGCAGTAAAGATGCCAACTGACATGCATGCCACTCTGGAGTGACTGGAGCACATGCTGGCACTTGCCTGTGTCACTGCAGACAGGGGAGGAGCTGGGGCTGTTGTGAATTCAGAGGACGAAGACCAAAGATCTATAGTAAAGTCCCATTTCCTTTTTTTGTGGGACTTGCCATTGACTATGTTTTTGTTTTGTTTCATGATTTAATCCCCTATAGCTTTCTTTTAAATCTCTCATTGATGTCAGTCTGACAAAAATATCTTGCTGCCTCTTTTGAATACTGAGCCTTAATGAACACATTAAGATTTTGAGTTTTCTAAAATGTCTCTAACACTCCAAGGCATATTTAAAAACCTGCGTCAGGGGAGAGAGCTTGGCCAGCTTGAATTTGTAAGCTACATCTGCACTGTCTTTGGTGTATTGAGCTTGTAGAGCTCTGTGGCTTGAGCCAGTTGTGTCTGTACTCCCTGGCAGCACCAAGTTTAAGAGTCTTCTCATGCCTGGAGAGAAATGCTTGCTCCAAGTGTGGCTGGAGGCAGGGAACAGACCACGATGGGGCAGTGTGGATGGTCAGGGGCTTGTGCTCAAATGGAAGCTCTAACCTGCAGTCACATGACAGCAGATGTTTCCATAAGCTAGTCTAGTCATCTGTAATAGAACCTGTTTAACTTCTCACTTGTTACTGGACTAGTGAAAATAATTGTTCCTATTTGAATGCAAGTCAAGCATCCAGTTTATTTCAGAAGAAGAAGAAAAATCTTTTAACAAATACTCCCATTTTATGTTGCATCATTATTGATAAATAATTTTTCATTGTAAAATAGGTCCATACAACCAGTAACACCAGTATGGTTTGGATTTCATGTTCTTAAAATGTTTCTTTGTAAAGTTTTTGCCTTGCCAGGACTCTGCTGAATGGTATTAACTGTGAGTGTATTTCATTACTTACAATTTCAGTTTATGGTAATTATGAAGCATTTCATCCTTTTTATTTGCATTCTCTATTTTATCATTACCATGTTTATTCCCTAGGCATGATAGCCTTTTAATTAAACTTGTCTGGTGATTTAGAAAGAATAGGTACTGATTTTTTTTAACTTGCTTGTGTTCCCATTTTCAGCAATATGCCGTTACCCTTTGGGTATGCATGAAGGGACGATACGAGATGAAGACATCACTGCTTCCAGCCAGTGGTACGATTCCACAGGACCCCAGTATGCACGGTAGGTTAATCTCTGGCAAAAAATGTAATCCTTTTTTTCATCTAGATATCCAATATTTGGTTGAGGAAGAGGTTCCCTCACCCTTAAAGAAACCTGTTTGCTTAGCTTGTTCACTGCTTCCATGTTAAATCTAATTAGTGCATAGTGAAAGACCAAGAGAAAATGGTCTTGGTCACAAGCTGTAATACAGGAAATTCTGATTCAATATTAAGAAAAAAAAAAAAACCATCCCCATGAGAATGAAGTGGTGGGACGGGTACCCAGAGAGGTGATGATGGCTCCAGGCCTTGAGCAACACACTGTTGCTGTGGAGTTAGCCCTGCTGTGAGCAGGAGATTGGACTAGAGACTTCCAGAGGTTGCTTCCAAACCTCATCTTACAGTTCCGTGAATAAATCTCTAATCGATTTGTGACTTACAGGTCAGCTGGAGACAGTCCCCTGGGATTCTTGTAGAGCACTTTAAATTGTAGGAAATAATTTACAAGGATGAACTTTTCAATTGCACCCTATGAGGAGATGGGCTGTGTCCACTTCAACTCAAAAACCTGGAAACTGCAGAGTTAAGGAGTTGTTAAAAAGTAGCTATAAATTATTTTCTTTCAATGTCAAGCAGTACTACAGTCTTTCTCCTAAGCTTGGCTCTTCATTTTTTTTGTCATTTCATTTCTCTCAAAGCTACTAACTGATGATTTGCAAAATACTTAATAATGTAAATTTCCTTAGAATTGTTTATAATGATGATACCAAACATTCCTACAGTTTTGGTGCAAGTCAGATGCGAATTTCAGGTTAACTGTGATACTTAAATTTTTATGATGAATTTGGGCAGTTCAAAATCATAAAATTCTCCTAGTGCTTGGTTTTTTTTTTTTTTTCTTAGTCTGTGATAGAGCAAATATCCTAAGTGTCATGTGTTTTAATGGAGTTGGAACAAGACTGTGGGTCTGAAAGCTGGGAGACTTACTTTCTTCTGAGATGTGGCTTATCTCAAGTTCTGCAAATACTTCAGGCATCACTTACCATCTGTTACCATCATCTCTTTGCCAGGGCAGCTGGATGTCCACAGGGTGAAGACATGAAGGCACACTTCTAGCTGACCTCATTTTGTTAGAGGTCATAGTTGTCCTGTGCAGATGTCTGTCCCTGTCATTTTACAGTCAGCCTTCCTGCCTGTCTTAGAACTTCTTTTACTTGCCACTTCACCATAAGACTTGCACAAACAGCTGACCAACCTGAGACAAAAATCTTTTCTAGCCTGTGACTTGACCTTCAGTGTCTCCTTCTGGGTACTGCCTTTCTTGATGCATGGGGGTTGGCACTCACTGATCCCATCAGTTAGAGATGGGATAGGTGTCTGAAAGACAAGGGTGCTTCATGGGCTTGCTGTTTGCTAAGAAAACCCTGTTGCTAAAAAGGCTACATCATCTTTTTGTATCTGGATAAATTTTTCATATTTAAAACTCTCACCACCTTGTGGCTTGCACAGCTGAGCCTGGAGAATTCTAGATAAGGCAATGTTTCCTGTAGTGGCTCCACCTGCTGATTGCTACAACACTCTGCTCGGCATGCAATCGCCAAGAATAAAAGCCTTTATCTTTGCAGCTGGTGTCGCAATGTTCAACTTGGAAGCAGACCTTCACATCGTACACCTAGCAGTGTCCTGCACAAGCAGCTCTGATGAATGAAGGAAATGTGAAAGATGCATTGAGATGACCCAGGATAATTTGTAGATGGGCAGAGTTTTTCTTTCAAAAACGTATTTTTAAGATAGCTCCTCTTTGTGCCTGTTAGAGCTGTAGGAGGTGGTCAAGCAGAGGTTCAGGCCTTACTCTATGGGGTATAGGAGAAATGAGTATGCACTTTACTAGCAAGGTGCTAAAGAGCATGCAGTATGCAATTACCTACTGTATAGTTGTTTCCGATCAACATGGGAGTACGTGTCTGGGAAAGAAATTACTTCTAACAGTTAATGAAAGATACCTGAAACTGAGGGAGTTGTTCTTAACAGGGCAAAACTGGCTACAGAACTCTTTAAGTTTCAATTGACCATCACCCTGAAGGGGAGAGGTATTTGGTAGCCAGGTCTCACTTGCTGATTTGGCTTCTTTCTCCCAATTCTCAAAGTTTCAAGGTGTTTCCTCCATCACTGGGAAGGCTGGATCCTCGGACGTGACTTTTTTTTATGTATGTGGTTTTCCCCTCAGGTTACAAAGGGAAGAGGGGGATGGAGCCTGGTGCCCCGCTGGCTTGTTGCAACCAGAAGATGTACAGTTCCTTCAAATTGACTTGCACAAGCTCTTTTTCATTACCTTGATTGGGACTCAGGGACGGCATGCCCGTGCCACAGGCAAAGAATTTGCCCGCGCTTACCGAATTGACTATAGCCGCAATGGAGAGCGCTGGATCTCCTGGAAAGATCGTCAGGGCAGGAAGGTGAGTGTAGTAGGAACTGAATCATGGAGCACGCAGTAGTCAAGTCATAAAGAACTAGACTATAGAAGTAGAAGGCACATCCTCTATGTACTGCCTAGTGCATTGTACTTTATCCTGACTCTTCTGTCAGGCATTCAGTGTCCTCTACCTTAGTCCTGTGTTTGCTATGATGTTGGACTGTTATTCCCCTGACCTGATCCCCCAAATCCCAGCCATTGCCATCACTGAAAACTGTGGCTCTTCACTACCTTTCTGTGCATGTTCAAAACATCATGTGAATGTCCCTCTACTAGCCAGACACTTGTTTCTAAATTGGAAGCTGCAAAGCAGATGCCTGCTTTGTGATTAAAAAAAGGGAGGGTGTGGCAGGGAATGGAGATGAGTTTCTGGATGTCTGATAGCAGTGTTCAATGTAGGGAGCAATGAGGAGGAAGGATTTTAGAGGCTAGGAAATGTGCTGAGTGCACACACTCAAGAGATGCTTCCATGCTCACCACAGTTGTCTCCTGCTATCTCCAGACTTGAGCACATAGCTCAGCATTGGCTGTGCTGTGGTCATGTTCATAAGCCTTTATTAAACTTCCCCTGGGAAGGAATCCCCTTCTCTCATCTGCAGCTTGTCTGACCTGATCACCCTGCCTCAGGCTGGCTTGTGGAGTCTGAAGACCTAAGCCAGACTAGAAAGGTACTGGGTGTGGTGATGTTTTCTTGCACTGGGGGTGCTTTGGAAGTCACAGTGGGGTCTGCATTGCAATATTAGGTAATAGCTTGTTAATGAATTATTTGCTCACTCAGACCTTTGGCTATTTGGCTGTTACCACTATCTTGCCCATCCCTGACATTTTGGTGTGTGCTACAAACGCTGTGTTTGCAGGATGGGAGGGGAAGTTTAAATTTACAGGATTAACTGTTCTTTGTAGGTACTTTCTTAGGTGAAGTCTGTCTGCATCTTGAGTTATACCAGGATTCAATTGGTTACACTGTTCACAAGCAGCTAAATGCCCCTTGTCTCCCACCCCAGTCCTGTGCAGAGCAGTGTTCTTGGGCACTTAGGACTGTGTTAGTGTCAGGTGTTATGATTTAGTATGGGTCAATTTTTGCAATATCTCCTTAGGCCATAATAAGGTAATGAGCATGTATTCAGCTGTGTTATGATGCTTTAATTTGAGCCATCCTCTATTCTGTTCTGCATATGTGGAAGTACAAATATATTCTGTCAGTGTGTGTGTACCTGTTCCCCATCACATGAGACCAAAAAGTTTTCCTTCCTGGTATCCTTAGAGAAGATGCTTCTGCTTCTCTGCTCCTGCTGCTCTGGACATACACAATGGGGTGCAATTCTTGCCATTTTAGCTCCTCTGAAGAATGACTTTCCATAAAACATATTTTTCAAAATGTGTCATCAGTAATGTGTCACATATTCCACTAGTGAATCCATATTTCAGAAGCACTGCTGTCTGGTCAAATAATTTGGTAAAAATGTCCTGTAAAATCATTCAGACCTTGGAATGAGGTGCAGATGGAGGTGCAAGATCCTCATCTACTTACCTGTATGCATTAGGAAGGCCTCTTCGAGTCCTGTGGTTGATAGATGCCCAAGCACTGATATTTCAGGGTGTGACTATGTGAGCCCATCTTGGTATGTCTCTGTCCAAGGGGATCACACAACTGGTTTCAGTCAAAAAAACAAACAAACCCCTTCACTGTGCTGCTAAGTTTCAGACAGATAGTACATGCTGCTCCTTAACAGGAAAGTCACCTCCAGCTTTAATTTGCTCAGTAAAGACAAAGAGTCAATTTGGGGTTCCCTTGACTCTGACACCAGTTAAGGATGGTCCTCTCCATTGGCACTAATGTTGCATGGCGCAGCATTGTGAAGTCCTGGTCCCTTTCAACTTCTGGTATCAGCCACCTACAGTTGTTTGCCAGCAGCACCATTTCATTCTTGATATGGGAACATTGGCATCAGTAGTGGCTGGGTCTGGAAACAGGTGCTGAGTGTTTCACACACGGCTAATTCACTTCAGGTTTTTTGGCCCTGAGAAACTGTGTGCTCAATAGTAGCAACCCCACCTTGTGGAGGTGCTATGCAAAGTGTATTTTCTCTTTTGCTTCTCTCAGAAGATATCTGTACAGGACAGGCAAAAATGTCAGCTTTTCCACTATGGAGCTGGTTCAAAGGTACCTTTTTCTGAGGGGGGTGGCTGAAGCTTTCTTCCTCTTGCTCTGTCCAGCACTGTGTCCATCTAGGACTTTTTTTGCTTGACATGTCTGCCACCTCAGAGATTCCCTGCCAAATGGTCAATTCCAGAGGATCTGTCCAAGTTCTGTGCTGAAGATGAGATATTCTGCCATATGTTGTCGGCTCTTGAGTTTTATCTCCTATCAGCAAGGTCTTGTGGAGCCAGCCTAGGTGGCTTCCAGGCCTCTTGTCTTAGGCCATCTGACAGCTGAAAGGGTTAATCACTGTCACTTGGTTCATGAAGGCAAGGATTAAGAGGCTGCAGATTTAAAAGCTGTTGAGGAGGAGCTGAATAGGATGAGGAAGCAAGCTTACTTTTTGGCTTTCCTTCTGTTTTCTTTGGTCAACTCCTGGGACTGTGCACCTTTGTAGAACTGTCCAACCAGGTGCAGGAAACTGTTCCACAGCTATCCTGGTGCAGTCCAGTACACCACCAGATGTGGCTGGCTCTTCTTCAGGGAGATGCAGTCTTCGGAGTGGTTTCTTTTTGTGATATGATAAGGTCTTTCACTCCTCAATGGACTCTCCAGCCACACTCACTCTCTGGACACCTCTGCTGCCATGAAGGTGAAGGCAACTTTCTGGTCCCTTGTTGGCCTCCCTCATCTTTTAAATTGTCTGTACATCAACAATTGTAGTCTACGTGATCTTTTGAGTAATCTCAGTCTCTGATTCATCCTTCCCATCAATAGCATCTTTGAGCAGGAGCCTTCACACTTGTAATTCAGACTTTTGATATCAAAGGTGTTCTTGTTTTGTTTCCTTGAGTCCAAATCCCTTCAAAAAAATCTTAGGCACTTTGTGTCCTCTGCTGGGGGATTGACAGCTTCAGCTGTTTCTGCACACTGACTGTCAAAATATAGTTGACTGTTCCCAGAACCATAGTGAAACTGAGGGGGAGGGGAGGGTGAAAGTCTTTGCCATATCAGACTGTATTTCAGCAGGATGGGGTGACTGTAGCAATGCTGAACAGTTCAAGACATCTGTGCAGCTGCTTGTACTTTCATCCCCCAAACACTGCAGCACCTCTGGAATTTTGTTGGCTTATAGAGGAAGGACAACAGGACCCTCCACCAGGTAACTAGTGATGAGGGCAAGTGCTCAGTTACCTGTTGTTAGAATGTACATGGAGACTCACTTGAAGAAAGAGAGGTTACGTACTAGTAACTGGAGCTCTCTGCAACATACAGTCCACATGTACATTCTTCTCCCACCTGACTTTCTCTGCTCCCTCAGAGTACTGCCTGGTATGGGTCTGCAATGAAATGGCAGCATCCTTCACCCTGTAAGCCATGTACCAGGTAGGAGGAGGGGAGCAGCAGCAGCTAAACCCTCTGCAGATACTGCATAGGAAAGCTCCCCAGTGTCAAATGATAGGGTACAAGTACACCACTGTACAAATGAAGAGCACAATAGAGAGAAGTTGCTGGTAAGGATCTCTCTTCTCCAGGTGATCCAAGGCAACATTGATACTTATGATGTGGTCTTGAAAGATCTTCGGCCTCCCATCATTGCTCGTTTTATCCGTGTGATTCCTGTGACGGAGATGCCAATGACTGTCTGTATGAGGGTGGAGCTCTATGGCTGTGTCTGGTATGGTAAGTAGCAATTTCCATGCCTGTCACTGGAAAGTAGTCCTTATACAATGCTGACTGGGACTCACCTGCGTCCCCACATATGCAGAGGGAATCCCAGGCCCACGGAACTGCTTCTGTTGGTCCACATCATAAATAAAAGGATCATATGGACAGAGATGATGGAAGGCTGCTGCTGCTGTATTTCTGAGGTATATGGCCTTCTTTTTTAGATGGTTTGGCATCCTATAGCATCCCCGAAGGAGGGACAATAGCGGCTCCTGGCTTCCCCATCGTTTATCTGAATGACTCGACCTATGATGGCTACCAGGAGCGCAGGTGGGAGAAGTTGTCCTGTTCTCTCTCGGTCACTGTGCAAATTATCTCTTCTTTCCTACTTGCCCTGTCACTAGTATCTTGTATCCCAAACGCTTCTTTGAGACCTCCAGAGCTGCAAGCTAACCTACTGGTTCTCCAAAGTATTGTGAGTTTGTTATTCCAGGCCCATTGACGCATTGTTAGTTGCTTTTTTTTAAAGGAGGGCATGGGATCAGGATGCATCACATTCATTTCCCCCAGCTGACAAAGGCTGGCAGGAGAGAAATAATTTTTTTGTTATTGGAAGTTGTTGTTGCTTCTCTTTAAAGAGAAGAGTGTGTCCTTTTACAGCTAAGTGCTGTCTCTGTTCATAGCTTCCAATCTTTACATGATGTGATGACGCAGTTCTGGTGTGTCTGATTGCCTTAAAGCCCTCATCACTCTTGGTCTCTAATTGTGACCATATTCATTGAACTGATTTCTTTGTTGGTTCAGGTATAGCCTTAAGCTGTTGTTGATACTGCAGATCGTAAGGTGCTGCTACTCTTTTGTTGCCCCAGATTGGAGTTGGAGAGCTGGCTGGACCTTCTACCTGTGCAGTCTCAGTGTCCCTGGAGCAGATGAAGGTCCTTCCCCTCTTCATTGCCTTTATTGCTTCTTCAGTTTGACATCTGAAATGCATTCTCTAGCAGACTGCATCTTAAACTGTTGTAGGAGGTTTCCAGGGTAAACTGGGCATCCGAGAAAGTGTGCAACACCTGAACTCTAGGCCTGCACTTGATACCTGTGAGCTTCTGGACAGATTTGAGATATTGTTTTTGAAAACAGAGCTCTGATGGACTTGAAACAACTTGGAAAACTGCATCACTCCCTGTAAGAAGCTCCAGGTCAGCAGAGGCACCACTGCCAATGTGGTATGAGAGGAAGGTGGCTGATTACTCACTGTAAAGATTTCTTGGGTATGATGCTTTTCCAATTTGGAGTCAAAAAGCCTAAAGTAACTGGATTTTGACAGCTTATTACAAGGTCTGTTAATTTTCCACATCACTGAGATTAGTTAGGTAGCGTGGAATGGTATTGACATTTTGAGGTGCCTGGTTAACCCAATAGCTGACTCTTATGGAAGAAGAGTTAAGAGTCTGTATCTGAAATGTTAAATAACTGGCTGAACTGTCAGACATCTAGTGTGATCACTTTCTTTGCTGTAAGTTCAGATTTGAGTGTGTTACAGCAGCTTGAAACCTCAGACAAACTTAGGCATGGGTATCGTCTTGAGGCAGCATATTCCTGCCTGTGCAGGAATCTGCCTAATAAGTGATCTGACAGTGTCTTTTCAGTGACTTCGTGTCGTCTGTTGACTTAAGGTGCTTTTATTATATGTCCTGTTTCAGTTGTCATTAAATTCCTGAAAATGTTTACTGTTGCCTAAAATTTTTTTATGCTTAGAGGTGATTTTTGTAAACTTATTTGTGTTCTATCATATCGGAGGTTAAAGTAATGGGTTGGAAAGTACATTCTTCATGTTTGCAGGGTGTTGCAAGATACTGGTTAACGGTGTCTTTATATGTTAATATCTGATGCTTTCAAGCTGAACTGATATAGTAGGGATTGGATATTAAAAAAAAAAAAAAGTGTGTGCAGAAAGATGTAGGTGTTGCACTCAGCTGTCCAGTACTGGCTTAGGAAGCTGGCCCTGCTGGGGAGTGTCAGGTTGCTACAGATGTAGGCACAAAACCCAATGTGCTAAGCAAGGACTCTTTCAAACACCTTAACCTCTAGGTCATGTGCCTGACTGGCCTGGAAGCGTGAGTCTGCCTCTTCCAGCTGTTAATCCTGTTTTGGAGTTCAAAGGCATGCATACCTGTACAAATTCTAGTTTGAGACAGGAGGGCTCACCTGGAATGGACTTGCAGAGCTTCAGTGCATGTAGCAGCAGCCCAGCCCAGGTTACAAAGACTGCCTAGAAGCAGCTGAATGAAACAGGTCTAGGGAGCAAGTTCAGGCACTAATAACAGCTGAACTATTTGCGCTTTCCCTGCTATAGGACAAGGGATGTGCCAGGGATGGCTCCCAGAAGGCAGGTGGGTCAGGAGTGTACCGCATCTGGCATCATCTGCTCTGGGACAGTGCTGGAAAACTGAATAGGGGGCTCTGTACTCTTAGATAGGAAGTAGAATGAGGCAGGGTCCTGGGCAAAGAGTCTTAACCAGCCTTGGAAACGGAGCTGGTAACACTTTCTACTTACACAAGCAGCAATGCCAGAAGTTTTCCCAGTTAGAACTGGCCATGGCTGGGTGAGCTGCCCATGGTTTCACTGTTCTTTTTCCTGCTTTTCTGTGCCTGCCTGCAAAACTTTCCCCACTGGTTCCCCTAGGACAGGATGGAGCAGTGTTCCTCCCATTCAGCTCTGTGGTGAAATGCTGCAATTAAAGCTCTCTGTTTGAAGAGCATACAGTGTCATTTTCTGTAGTCTCAGTTTTCGTTCTCAAGAAACTCTGCTTCTAGCTTGGCTTTGTTAGTGCTTGATATGAATGCAAAAACTTCTGCCTTTTCCTAAGCAGGGAAAGATTTTAAAAGCCCAGCCCGAACAACATAAAGGTGATGTTGTATAAGAACAGGGAATGAGTTCTTGTCCAGGATGGGTTAAGTGTAAATAAACTAATGTTTTCCTGGTACCGGTTGAAGGACACACATACGAGTTCTCCTGGCTGGTATTCTGCCTAACTGTTGGTACTTTCTTGCTAGGCACTTGTATGGCGGTCTGGGCCAGCTGACGGATGGTGTGCTAGGACTGGACGATTTCATGCAGAGCCATCAGTACCGTGTGTGGCCAGGCTATGACTATGTTGGCTGGAAGAACGAGAGCTTCAGCATGGGCTCTGTTGAAATGGAGTTCCAGTTTGACCGACCACGGAACTTCACCTCCATGAAGGTAGTCAGCTGTTGTCCCTCTCCAGCAGCCTGCTTCCAGATTGCCTCTTCGGGTCCTCTTCCCAAAGCAGGAGGATACAAGGTGCCTGACAGCAGAGTCCGCTGTAGGCAGAATTTGAGCAGCAGATGTCCCAAGTTTGCCAGTGTAGAAAGATGCAGCAGGGGAACACTTGCCTCTCCAGAGCTCGGACACTCTTCAGTATTTGGCTTAAAGGAATAAAAAGCAGACACCTGAAATAGTGGTTAGGCAGCTGAGATGGATTTAAGATGCAGGCTAGTTACTGTCTAGGGGCTGCCTGACTGACCTGTGAAATAAAAGAATGTGGTCGTTCTTCCATTTTGACCAAAAATTTCTCTGGATTCCTCAATCTGTGCTCGTGCTGTGGGAAATTACTTACACAGGAAAAGGGTGAGCTGAACTTTAAGTCTGTAGTAAACAGCAGAATCTTTTACAAAGGATTGGTGGCTTTTCTTGTAGAGATTTCAAATGAAGGAGAACCCACCACATCCTTAAGTAAATTGTTTTGGTGGTTACTTACCCTAGTTTTATTTTGTCTATTTTTAACTTGCAACGAACGATTGGCTCTTAGCCTGCTTTCGCTGACAAAAATAAGAGTCCTGCCTTCTCAGAAATTTCCCTGCTTCTACACTGTGATTAAACCACTCTCTTAATCTTTGCTTCAGTAAACTAAGTTGGCTGAACTTCTCAATGCTTTCCCTGTGAGATCCAGGGTCATTTTTGTACCTATCTTCTAATCCTTTCTTTGCTAGTACTCCTTAGGTATAGAAACTGGAACTGGATGCAGGCTTTCCATCAAACTGCATAAAAGAATGGTACCAATTTCCTGCTTTTGGATGATTCTTCTTTGTTTATCGATCTTGTGATCATATTAGTCCTGGCCAACAGATAGGGAGCCAGTGTTCATTAAGACTTTGGTATCATGCTAAAAGTCAGTTCAAACTTATTGGTGTCCAGGATAAAAGCCCAGTGTAGAAAGCAACACTTACATTTTGTTCCCAAGTTCACTACCCTGAAATGAGTCAGTCCTGAAAACTTCAGATTATTTTAAGAAATTTTATTTTTTCCCTATTTAATTTATTTTATTGCTAGTGATTCTGCAGTCTCTTTCAGATCATTGAAAAAAGTTGCAAATAACCTTGAGCTAGGAATACATTCCTGTGAGAAAAACACCTAGAGAAGAATTTGTGCCTTAAAATTTGTAAGACTTACTAGTTGCCAATTTTTAATCAAATTAATATAATTCATGAGTTCATACTATGTTAATTGGAGTCAGATGTTATAATGAGTAAATCAAATGCCTTGCAAAAGTCTGTCACGTAAACACAGCCATCCTGATCAACCAAACACATAAGCTAATAAAAACAGCTACTTTGTCTAGTATTTCATTATAAAGCTGTGTTGATTAGCTTAAATTATTCTTGATTATTTATTGAATGTTGCTTCTTTCAGCTTTTTGTTTATTTTGTACAGGCTAGGTGGTCTGTAAATACTTTTTTGTACCTTCATACCTGTTAGCTTTATCCCAGTCTTCTGAACTTCCCCGGTATCCAAGAAAGTATTAAAAATAAATGTTAGCAAATACCGCAACTGCATTGCAAATTACTTAGACCTGCATATTGGAAAATTGGACTTTAGTAGGTGGTGTTTGGAATAAAGTGTCTCTGTATCAGTCCACGATGTGAACATATCCAACTCCTGTCCAAATAGGGCACAAATTGTATATTGCAGGCATCAGGCTTTCCTGCCTTGTTATGGATGACTATTTCTCCATATTGAATAACATTGTTTAAGCTTCATCTGTTCCTAATTATACACAAATACCCTTCTTTTGCCTTTTTATTGCTCATCAGGCCTTTAGTCCTCATTACTGCTTCACTGCTATTTACTACAAAACCTTGCAGAGGCCAAGCAATTAATAGGGTTCAAAGCTGCACTTAGTTTGGAAATGGTTGTTGTTGCAGTTGCTAATACTCCACAGTCATTAGGAAATAATTTCTAGAGTCCTAGGGAGGGTTGGACCACCATGGCTATGAAAATGGAGTAGACTGAGGGATACTGAAGATTTAAGGGTGACCTTATTCCTTCTGGTTCCTGGTCACTGGCTGCAGTGCCAAGATACTGTGGTCCAGATCTTCAGGACTGCATTGCAGAACTTAATTTTTTTTTTTTTTTTTAAAGGCACAGGGCAAGATTTGCATTGAAGTCAGATAGTGTAATAGCGTAAAGGATCCTTAAAAGCCTTGTCCCTCTTTGAAGCCTGCTTCCTTAGAAGTGCTGGAGGCCTGGGAGAGTGCCAGGTGTTTGGTGTTGATGGGTCTGCAGGGCCACAACCCAGGAAGAGGGAGATGACACTTCTATGCTGGTGCCTCTTGGTTTGAGTGCAGCCCAAGAACAGGAAGGGAGAAAGTTGCTACCAGCTCTTGGGAGGGTAAAACAAACCTCCAAAATATGGAGGTGTGAAGTCAGCCTGGAAGCATTTTGTGATCTGCTTAGTCTGAAAGCGGACTATGTGGAGCAGTAACTCAGAGATGAGAGGATGCCTTTGTTTTAGTGAGATGTTACCTTGACAGTGTAGTGATTGCAGTTTAAATTCCAGCATCATTAGCTAAACCAGTGGTGCCATTGCAGCAGGGACAACCTGGTGATGAGCCACCAGAAGAGGCTGATGGATGCAGGCTTACATGATGGTTTTCTTAAAACTTAGATCTTCAGTTGTCTTCAAGGTGCAAGGACAACAGAAGAGCTGCTGTATGTCAGGGGAATATCTTCTTGAGCTTTGTACCATTTATTTTGGAAGAAATTAGCCTATACTGGAGATGCAGAAGGCTTTCTAAAAGAGGCCAGAGCCCAGGTGTGTTTTTTCTTTCCCCTCTTAGGATATATGTACAAGGAGAATTGGTCTGTGGGGCTTTAGATTAGCACAGGGTTTGTTTGATTTCTATATGGGCCTTTTGAAGATGCTGCCAAAATTTGACCATTAATGTAGCTTTTGCATGTGAAGTTAAGAGCTATTTCAGAATAACTTTTTGCACAAATGTTCTCATTGCACACAACAAGTGGCTGGAGCTATACTGAAACAAGTCACTCATTCTGGGTTAGGAGTATTCATACAGGGAGATAATGGAAATAGAAAGTCTCACAGATTTTTCTGTTCATGAAGCCTTGATTTAGGTTTCAGTAAATCTTCCTCCAGTGTGATTGATCTACTCCCTTCTTCCTAGGTGCACTGTAACAACATGTTTTCCAAGGGTGTGAAGATCTTCCAGAAAGTGGAGTGTCTGTTCAAACCACGCCTGATTGCAGACTGGGAGTCCGAACCTGTTGGAGTAGCAACTGTCTTAGATGACAAAAACCCCAGTGCTAGGTTTGTGACTGTCCCCCTCAATCAGCGTGTAGGTAAAGCCATACTTTGCCGCTTCTACTTTGCTGACACCTGGATGATGATGAGCGAGATTTCCTTCCAGTCAGGTGAGTATTCCTTTAGTCAAGCAGATCTGGTGAAGGACAGAGAGCAAAAGAGATGGTGTGGAGGTGCAGGACATGTGGGGTTAACACGAGTGCTGGGCACTGTGGGGCTACATGATGGGGAGGAGGAGGTAGTAGAAGCACTGAGAGGGTTGGAAGGGCAATGCAAGGGCAGAAAGATCCAGTCTACAGTGGATGCTTTTCAGGCTGATAACTGATACACATGTGCAGAAGCACAACCAGGGCAACCAAAAATTGGACTATAGAGGCTTCTTTTTGAGACAGTTGCCTGCTGGTTACAGGGTTGATTTTTACTTCTCTTTACCAGTTATTTTGTTCTGAATAATTTAAGTGTATCTGCAGATGACAATCAAGTTAGCATATAAAAATAAGAGGCTGACTTTTTTTTTTCTTAAAAAATTAACTATGATGCAGAAGTCAGTGCTATGAGGTGCCTTAAAAGGCTCTAAAAGGGAATGGACTAGAGTCTTGGAGAAAACTGCCAGCACTGACAGTGAAGTGATCTGGCTATAGCTTCCTACTGGAAGATCCCTAATCAGCTATAGTGAGAGGACATTCCTGGGGAAGGAATGCTCTGACTGCAGCTTGTTTCTTATCTTGCTGATAGCAGCCCCTACTGGCTATCCTCTGTCACATGTGGGACTAGGCAGACTCTTGGTCTAGGCTGGGATGGTGATTCTTATAATCACGTTAAAATGGAAAAAAGGCTCTTGCTCCAGTCCCCTGCGTCTGGCCAAGCTTGGGGAAGCATCCTGTACACGCTGATGGTTTGCTGTGGTCAGGATGTATGTGCTGCTCAGTGCAGAGGCTCATTCCTGCAGGTGTGCTGGGAAGTGCTGAGTGAGCAGGTGTCTCTGCTCACACTGTTCATGACCTGCTGCATGGGTCTCAGCCCTGTCCTGCTTGGGAAGGCAGGGGTGGTGGTTGGGATTGCACTGACTGCTGGTAGGAGCAGGGAGGTTGGTTGTTGGACTGACACCTTCCCTTCCACAGACATGGAGAGTGTGAATCCTAATTTTGTTACGGTAGCCACAAGCACAACGGATCTCCTGGAAACAGAGTGCAACGTTACTGAGGGGACCTGGGGTAAGGACTTCTGTCACTTAGCTATGCCAAGGGCTCAAGTGTTGGGGGATTTCACAGTAACAACCTAATTAACATGATCTTTCCCTCCATTTCTGGAGATCCGAGTATGGCCTGGTTATTGTCCTTATGCACAGGGCTGCATCTTACAGTCCTCCAAGCCTTAGCTATTTCTTCTTCCCTCAGCTGGCCAAGGCTGCCTCAGAGCAAGTGGGCTGAAGGCATATGTGCAGCCAGTGAAACTCGGAAAACTGCTGTAATACGGATCCATTGCAGGAGTCTGTTCCAATGCTAAGAACAGTCTTTGATTGCAGCAGTTCTCTGCACAATTCTTAGCTGTGAGCCTCCAAAATGAGAATTTCTGATAAGAGCAAAATGTGAACCCAGCTAATGTTAATGCTCAGGAAGCTGCCTAAGATCTTTTCTGTACCAGACTGCAGGAAGGGACATGTAGGAAGTTAGCCAGCAGAGGTAACAGCCTGTGCTTTAACTCTGAATTCTTCTTCATACCTCTATTATTGCAGAAACAACATCTTCAGTAACCAGCACCTGGATAGGAGAGAAAGCAGATGACTCCAATACCTCCATCCTCGTGGGCTGCCTTGTGGCTATTATTCTTCTGCTCCTGATGATAATAATCATTATTCTTTGGAAGCAGTATGTTCAAAAAAAGTTGGAAAAGGTAATACAATGGGGCTATTTTGCAGACACAAGTTCAGTGCTAAGCATTAACTATAATGAGCTCAAAATTATGTGGAAAGCACAGGGTTCCCCCAGCTCCATAGAGCAACTAAAACTCTGTTCTCACAGCAGGGGAGGATGCTTGCCCTATCCAAGCTGTTACTGAAAATTGCTGCAGTTGCAACCAATACATTACTTAACAACTGAGCATTGCCTCAGCATTTTTTTTTTCTCTTTTGCAGGCCCCACGTCGAATTCTGGAGGAGGATGCCACAGTTCGCCTCTCCTTCTACAGCTACACCACTGCCAACAACCAGACCCAGATCCACCAGTCAAATCCCACCTATGAGCGTGCTTTCCCACTGGATTTGGAATATCACCAGCCAGCTACACTGCTCCAAAAGCTTCCAGAGCTCTCCCAAAGTGCAGAGGATTCAGGTAATGTAATTGTCAGTCTCCAGAAGTTACATGTTTATTCTTTTATTATTTCTCTCAGATTTTAAAATGTGACACTTCTCACTAAGTGATCTTCTCTGACTCCTAGGCAATACAATACTAACTCAGGCACCTAAGACAATATTCTGGAGCTCTGAAACTTTTTAGCATTTACTTTGGCAGGTGGAGCACCAGCCCCACTAGAGGGTGGTGGCCTTTTATTGTTGTCTTTGAAGACTGAGTTTATACGTTAGCCAGGTCATCTTTTAGGAGCTGGTTTTGTCAGTCACAGCAATTGCATGTCGTTTGTCTCATCGGCTCCTTGGCAGTGGAGTTGCTGCCTGCAGCCCTCCTGGGCTGTCCAGACTGGCTGGTGGAGAAGACCTTTAGCACCTTTTCCTGCAGCAAGGGCTCTTTGAAATTCCCTTAGAAAAATCAGAGGGAAATGCAGCAGAGAATGTCAGTGGTACCCTGGCTTCCAGCCCCTGCTGAGCTTTTGGGTGCATGCAGAAGGGAATGTTTCCAACAGTGTCTTGTACTCAGTGATGGCAGTGTTGATTAGTGAATGGAAGGGCAGTGCTGCATTCCTCAAGCACTAACAACTTCCTAAGCTCCAGCATTATACTACACAGGGAGACTGATTTGGATTGAGTCAGTATATGAATTTGTAGCAGAACAAATGTTCTGTGTAATACTAACCATACAGGGAGTTAATTATAAAGAGTTACGTCATTATATTGATGTGAATAAACTGTAAGAGGTAGCATAGCTTGCTAACAGAGTACACGGAAAATGGAAACCTCAACCAGTTCTTGTTGCAGAAGGGAATCCAGAGCAAGCTTGATTTTGCAAACAACATCCCTGTGTCAGGTAAGGGGAACAGATCTTATTTAGGATGAATCAGAAACAGGAAATCACTCTGGACTCATGTCTCCATGTCTGGACAACAACTTTAGCTCTCATAACTGGATGGAGCAGGCAGCTGTTTAATGCGATTCACTGGCGCCTCACAGGTATTGTGGTGTATGCAGAAGTGTGGCTTGTTCTGGTTTAAGCCCTGGTTAAAACAGAGCAGAGTCTTCCATCTGGGTGTACCTTGGTACAAGGTAGTAGGCATGCAGCTAGGCTGAATTACCAGAGGTCTGCAGGATAGAGAGGAGTGGAAGCTGGACCATACTGCTTTCAAGGGAGTCTGACTCTGCCTGTCTTTGGTTTCCCCTTAGTGTGCAGTGGGGACTATGCTGAGCCTGACTTGACTAAGTCCACTCCTCACCAAGGCTTTCAGAACAATGTTCCTCACTATGCTGAAACAGATATTGTCCACCTGCAAGGTGTGACTGGCAACAACATGTATGCAGTCCCAGCCCTCACTGTGGATTCGCTTACCAAGAAGGACATCTCAGTGGGTGAATTCCCGCGGCAGCAGCTGCGACTCAAGGAGAAGCTGGGAGAAGGGCAGTTTGGAGAGGTACAGCCATTCTCTTCCACTCTTCCTCCAACAGAAAGGAGATGCCTGGCAGAGCTGAATCTTCTGAGCTGCCTCTCTGGCACTGCTTCATACTTGGGGGTTGAGGGGAGGGTTCTGCATACCAGTATTTTATTTAATACATGTCTTTGCATTGGGGAAAGCTGATGTCCTTTAGGATAGGCTTCTGCACCTGTGAGGCCGCTGCTTGGTACTGTATGAGTCTCTCTCAACAGATGAATTTTGCAAACTTTTTCTGTTTGCTGTCTGTATCGCTGTTTATGACCTTATAGAAAAGACCTGGGGGTGAGAATTCGGACTGTTTTATTGTCTTCCATGGACATCTCAAACATGTGATGGCTGTCACCCACCTTTAGGCATGTGAGTTTGAAAACTCTAGCAGTGCCTCCAGCCAAGACAGATGGATTCTAGCTGTAAAAACAGCTTTCCCGTTAACAGATGCAGGTTTTGGTGGGGCTGTGCATGCTGACCCAAGCAAAGACAGATACTTCCTAAGCACTGTGATGCCCTCACATATTCTCTAGCATTACTGATTGCTCAAGCCCCAGTTTGTGTCAGAAGCCTCAGGCAGCATGATACATGCATCTGTCACCTTCCAAGCTTTCTCTTTACCCTTTGAGCTCCTTTCAAGCTGTGAATGTTTTCACCTTGCCTTTTCTTGTCTTCCTGCTTCATTTCCACACTATCCCTAGTTCCATACCAAGCAGGTCTTCCCCTCTCCTGCTCCCGCTTTTCCACTGTCTGTTTTTTTTCCCAGCTTTTGCTCACTTGCAGCCTTAAATTCTACCTGTCTACTACATTTTGGCAAAGCACAGCCCTTTACTGACTGCTTCCTCCTCTGTGACATGCCCATCTTTATTGTTCCTCCCTTCTGACAGCACACCTTCCCTACCCCAGCCCCTTCCTTGTCCCCCTCACTTCTTTCTGGATCATTCTGTGTATTGAGAAGGTGCTGACATCCTCAGCCTCTTCACCTGGCTGTCAGTGTAGCCCCTTCTGCTGTTGCCTGGATCCTGCCCCGTCTTGGGCTGTGCTCCAAAAGTGAAACAGAGAGGCTTTTTTTTCCTCATTGTTTTGCTTCTGGTTTCTTCTTCCTTCTCATTCCTGTCCTTCTAATACCTGTCAAAGCTTTCTCCTCCTCCTCCTCTGTGTTGTCAAACAGCAGCAGCCAGGCTCTCCCATCTCCATTTTCCTTGGAGACTGATTCAGAGCCTGTTGCTTTCCTCACATCACAGGCTCTTTCCTTTCCTTTTGCAAATATGCCACATCACATTCTCCCATCTCTCCTTCTCACCTCCTTAGTCTTTACCGAACTGGTCGTCATCCTATGCTCTGCTCCACTGCTCTGGCTTACTATGCAGTACTGCTTCTAGAAACGTGGTTCATTGGTTTTTTTTCACCTTACCACTCAGAGCTTCCTTCTCTTTCAATCTTTTTTTTCCTTGCTCCTAACCATCCATTCCCTGGACTTGGTGACACATTACCTGCACTTGTAATACATGCACTTAGTACCATGGCTCTCTTTCCTATTCCTAGTCTCATGACTGTACTTTCACCACAGCAGATTGCATTATCCATGTAACTGCAGCAGCGTCTTTGTACTTTTCGTTTCTGTTTTGTGGGTTTGTCCCATGTTCTATGCTGTCTCCTTTTTTACCTCGCTGTGCTTGTCACATAAGTTCTTGCTGCTTTCTTCATATAAAATTCAATAAGCTCCCATTACGTTCCCCTTGCTGCTGCAAGTCTGACACAGGCAGTCTGCTCCCCTCCTCCAGTCCTTTTTCCTATGCCACACACTTGGGTCTGTCTACCTTCCCCACCCCAGCATCTCTTGCGGAGTTCTCCATTTGAATATGCATTCTGATTGATACCTTCTTGAGAAAGTGTCTTGTCACCCCTTCTTATACAACCCTGGCAGTTATTTTATGGTTTTATGCATTTATTTATCTGAAGAAACTTGGAATTCTGTGTACTCATCAGACTATTCACCTCTGGGTGAGGTGTTCTCGTCACACACACAGACACGCGTACATGGACACATAGGCACACACATGCTTTCATCCTTTTTTTTCTGGAATTAGAGGACTTTAGCTGTCTGTAATTCCTGGATGCTCCTCAGTTAAGTTTGAGCAGTGACTCGAGCTGGGCTGCAGGACAGTTCTGGACTTGTATGGCTGGTGTGATGTGCTCTACATACCAAACCTGCTGCAGATGTGCTGTTCGCATGCACGTGCAGATTAAGGCAGACAACTCCAAGCACAGTGGCCTTCCTGAACACCTCCAGTATTTGCTAGGTGTATTGGACTGCCCCAGTAGTCTACTGCACCAGTGTGCACACATGCAGTAAATTCATTGTGTTGGGGACACATCAGGCTGCAATACGTGTGCATTCCTACATCATGGGCTATATAGTATATGTACACATTTTGTCCAGGATCTAGGGCCAACCTGTGGGCTGTTTCTGATCAGAACAGTGTCACCTTCATTAGATCATTCACTTGGTCATTCTGCCAGCAGTGACCAAACTGGTGGCCTCAATGTGATGTTTTCCTCTGGTTTTCTGCTTGTGCATGCTCTCATAGTTGCCTGTGCCTTCTGCCACGCAGGTACACCTTTGTGAAGCCAATGGCCTGCTGGAATTCCTGGGAGTCTCGTCTACAGAATTCACTCACCAGCCAGTTCTTGTAGCAGTGAAAATGCTGAGATCAGATGTCAACAAAACAGCCAGGTAAGTGCATCTGCAATATGACCATCTGAGAAAGAAAGCAAATATTCTCCAAGCAACAGTTTCACATAGGTTAACCCTGGTGACTTCTGTAAGAGAATGTCATGTGTGTCTGTTGTATGTTCTGTGTGTTCATATAAGGAACAGGATGCAAGCAGGGAGTGGGGGATAGGAATAGACATAATGTCAAACTGAAATGCTGTATTAATCCTGTTTGCTGGGGAACGGGTCAATGTTGAACACAAGCACAGAACCAGCTTTCAAACTTACTCTGTGCAGACGTGTAAATGCCTCTGAACTGAGGTTTTTCTTACATGCCGATTCTGCTTTCCTTAGACAAAGGAATAGCTTAGGGTTCGAACCTGTGTTTTCTGTTTTACAAGAAATGATTTCCTGAAGGAGATCAAGATCATGTCACGGCTGAAGAACCCAAATATCATCCGGCTTCTGGGGGTGTGTGTGCGTGATGACCCGCTGTGCATGATAACAGAGTACATGGAAAATGGAGACCTCAATCAGTTCTTGTCGCAGAGGGAGATCTACAGCAAATTTGCCATTTCAAACAATATTCCCTGTGTCAGGTAAGAGGAGCTGCCCATCTTTGGGACAAATCAACAATATAGAGCTACCAGTTTCATCTGGTGTGCCCTGCAGGCAGTGACCTTCCTCCAGCCTGGCCATTGCCATGGCACATGCTGTGGACAGTAGTCCTGCTTTGCATGGGAGGTTGTTCTTGAGGCCTCTGGAGGTCTGTGTTCCCATGAGGTGTCCCTGACTGTGGGCTGTTCCGGTCATGGTGACCATCTTAAATATATTGTTTGCTGATGTGACCATCTGTTTACATTAGTGGGCTTGCATCAAATATTTAATTAATATGGGGAGCCAGTTGCATTACAGCAAGAATGTTGGGATGAAAATCAAGAATGTCCCTTAGGCTTTTAGGAAGGTTCATATGTTCTCTGAATGTCTAAAGAATATTACAGGAGGGGTGTTGAGTGTGGAGCTTCCCTAAGGGAAGATTTTATCAGCCAACAGAAGGAGAATCTTTGGCAAAGAAAACCATTTTCTGTCAGCAGAGGCACTTATCTCTCTCCTCTATGGAAGGATTAAATCTTAACATAAAAGCATCTCTACTATTGCAGAAATCCTTTCCTCAGAGGAGAGTTCTGTGTAGTACTAATGTATTCTGCTCAATAAAGAAACCTGCACTGATCAGAAGACGCTGCATTGCTTAGCCTTTGGCATGTACCTCCCCAAAGGATTAGATGTATTTATAGTTCAAGAACTAGGCAGTTGGGCAGAGCCAGTTCTGTTGATGGACTGGAGAGGAGATGGCTGGGTCTTACCATGGTCGAGACACCACCAGTGTTTCTGCCGGTAGCTGGCAGTGGTCAGTGGTCCTGTTGGGGAGTGGTAAACTGGCATCCTGCAGTCATGACACACCAGGAACTGTAGGATGGGAGAGGATTTGCATCTGAGTAGAAACATATTCCAGCTCTCTCCAGTCTCCTGCCCTTTCTGCACATCTGAAACAGCTTTCACCTTTAGACTTGTGGCTTTTTTTCCTAGCCAAAGCCTCAAACTGTCCTTCCTTCATCTCCTCCTCACCTCTCACCTGACTTCAGCACTGTTGCTCGCTCACATTATTCCTTCTTGGTTTCCATTACCTGGCTCTGTCTAGTTTTTCTTTCTCTCCAGCTCATCATTCAGCCTCTCCTTTTGTCCCTTCCAGCCAGATACAGTTTCACATTAAAGGAAGCCAGTATGACTAGCTCAGGTATCTGTCTACATAGTTGTTTACTGAGAATGAAATTAATCCCCCTGCCAAAGAGTGCAGCTTGTCTCTGCCAGTGCCTGTGGGTGTCTAATTGACGTGGCAAGGTCCAACCATCCCACCTATCTCAAGCCCAATATTTGATGCACCAAATGTGGTAACCAGCCCTTTCCTGCAGAGGGGTCACACGTTTTTCAGTCCCTATGGCTCTTTGGTATTTGAATTCCATCTCCCTACTGTCTCTCTGGCTACCTAGCAAATCATGAAGATGAGTCTGCTGAGAAGTGTCTCCTGTCCTGCCCCTCTGTATGCAGAGCCATATGCAACAAGCCCTGCAGAGCTTGCTGAGCAGAGGGGCAGGGAGCCAAAAGGCAGCTGCTGATGGGACCCTGCCAGGGTGCAGGTGGGACAGGAGAGACTGGGCTTCTTGAGTGGGAAGAGCAACAGCCCCCGGCAGGGAGACAACTGCAGCTGAGCAGGGGGAAGGGAGAACATAGGATCTTGGAGGCTATGCCCACTCCTATGTGAAAAGCCAACCAGGTTAACAAGGTACAAGTGGGTGGCAGAGTTCCTTCTCTGGGGGCACAACAGGTCCACCCACATCAGGAGAAACATCGAGCTGGCTGTAGGACTGGGCCAAGTGTCACCTTCCTGAGTTGTGGTGTTCATCATGCTGAAAGGCTGGGAGGGAAGCAGTGACCAGACCTTCCTGCCAGTGCCTCTGAATTGCTGTAGCGATAGCTTAGCTATTGATTAGCATAGATAGATTTGGATCTATTATCATTAGAGGCATCACATTATACCATGTAATTTAGATAACGCGGTAGAGCTTTTCTCACTGCCACCAGAACACAAAGAGAAGGAGACTAAGACTTTCTTTTTCTGACCTTTATCTGAGAAATACTGTGAACAGTTTATTAGATTTGTTGTGACAAATGCTTGGTTGTTTGAAGCATTTGAGCATGCACAGTGGGAAACAAGCTGAGCATCACAGAATAATAGTGCGTGAAGAATGCTGTAAGTCAGATGGTCCAAACTCTGTCTGTGTATCAAGCAACTTACTAACATTATCTTTATTTTGCTAATGCAGGTATTAAAATTAAATTAGATGGAACATGCATCTGTTTATATTTTCAGTAATATTAAATGTATTTTAAAAGTAAGCTCCCTAATGTTAAGTGACATACTTATATTAATGTAAGCATGCAATAGTGGCAGTGTTTGAAATACTAGGCTAAGCAGTTTTTAACATAAGAGATTCTGAGATTGTACAGCTTAATTTTTCATGTGTCTCTGCAAAAAGTTGCTGCTTTGATGCATAAACTCTTTGAAAATCTTGAGATTAATGCTTGATATTAAAAATCTAAAGGATGTCAAATTCTAAGGGCCCTGAATTTCAGGGACAGCTTGTCTGTTCTTGCTTAGTCAGCTCAGGAGCCTGGCTTAGCCTGGCAGGTGGGGGTGTTAGTGCTCTAAAACTAGTTTCACTGTTATGGTAGAAAATAACAGGTCACTAACACATCAAATGCAAGAAATAGTTGAATGTGGGGAAGTTTACTGATTTTTCTTTCTATTATGTTTTCTTTTAATGCAGCTACTCTAACCTGCTGTATATGGCCACCCAGATTGCCTCTGGAATGAAGTATTTAGCATCTCTGAATTTTGTGCACAGAGATTTGGCAACTCGCAACTGCCTGGTGGGGAACAACTATACCATAAAGATTGCAGACTTTGGCATGAGCAGGAATCTTTACAGTGGGGATTACTACCGTATCCAGGGAAGAGCTGTATTGCCCATACGTTGGATGGCCTGGGAAAGCATCCTCCTGGTAGGGACTGCACAAAACCATTCTTTCTTCCTTCCTCTGTTTTTCACTGTGGCCCTGAAACAGTAACACATTTATGTGTAACGGTCCTTATAGCATCAAAATATATGCTACAGATGACCCCAGCTGAGAAGCCCATTAGGTTGTGTTGGACATAACTCATATCCTGGGAAAGGAGTGTGCCCTTGCAAATACAGCACAGATCATAGAATCACAGAATAGTTTGGGTTGCAAGGGACCTTTAAACATCGCCTAGTCCACCCCCCCTGCCATGAGCAGGGACATCTTCAAGCAGATCAAGTTGCTCAGAGTCCTGTCCTGCCTGTCTTTGGATGTTTCCAGGGATGGGGCATCTACCGCCTCTCTGGATAACCTGTGCCAGTGTTTCACTACCCTCATTGTAAAAAATGTCTTCCTTCTATCTAGTCTAAATCTACCCTCTTTTAGTTTAAAATCATTACCCCTTGTTCTATCACAACAGGCCATGCTAAAAGAGTTTGTCCCCATGTTTCTGATAGGCCCCCTTTAATTACTGGAAGGCTGCTATAACGTCTCCCTGGAACCTTCTTTTCTCCAGGCTGAACAACCTCAACTCTCTCAGCCTGTTGTCACAGGAGGGGTGTTCCATCCCTCTCATCATCTTCATGGCCTTCCTCTGGACCTGCTCCAAGAGGTTCATGTCCTTCTTATGTTGGAGGCCCCAGATCTGGACGCAGTACTCCAGGTGGGGTTTCACCAGAGGGGCAGAATCCCTTCCCTTGACCAGCTGGCCACACTTTTGATGCAGCCCAGGATACGGTTGGCCTTCTGGGCTGTGAGCGCACATTGCCAGTTCATGTCCACTTTTTCATCCACCAGTACCCCCAAGTCCCTCTCTGCAGGGCTGTTCTCAATACCTTCATCCCCCAGCCTGTATTGATACTGGGCATTGCCCTGACCCAGGTGCAGCACCCTGCACTTGGCCTTGTTGAACCTCCATGAGGTTCACACAGGCCCACTTCTTGAGCTTGTCCAGGTCCCTCTGGATGGCATCTTGTCCCTCAGCCCTCATCTGGTGCCTAATTTCCGTTCTGTGCATGGCATTCAGGACTCCTGCTGGAATCATAAAGAAGTTGCCTTTCTGTTTTTATTTCCCCAGCTGGGAAGCTGAGAGGGGCAGGGACAAAACTTCATGAGTTTCAAGTGCCAAGTCTGGTTTTGAGGTTGGGGTTTTGTTTTGTGTTTAAGGGTCCTGCTGTCTCCCCTTAGGAGATTGTTCAACAGCCCAAACACATCCAGTCTGGAGGTAGTTCCTTAATATTCAGCCCAATATTTCTTTCTCAAACTAGTTGGTGAGATCACCTGGTTATACTTTCTTACAACATGCTCAACAAGTACCCAGAAAAATTGTAATTACCTCTTCTATAAAGGCTGATAGGCCTAAGCTTTTCTAAATTCACCGTTTTCCTGGTTACAGCTGCATCTAAACCATAAGTCACTCCCATCTTCCTTGTGTGAACATCTTCCAAACATTGACAGACTGCTAGGGTTGCCAGATAAGCCTGGGCAATCCGGGTTTTGGATGTTTTCTGCCCAAACAGGCCCTCCAGCCCCCAATTGTTCTCTGTTATTTTCTGAGCAATCCTTAGCTTTTTTACTACTTCAGAAACACATTGTTCAAAACATGGCCAGTTTGGGCACATTTTTTGAAGACAGAAGACAGGGACAGCAAGCAGACTGTCACAGACTTCTTAAATGTGCAAAGATCAAAATTATCTTGGCCTTTCTGTACGAGTCTGGAGTCTGCTTCAGCTCTGCTTTTAGCCCGGGGGCTTTGCTTCCTGTTCAAGGCTTTTCTGTGCTGCACTGCTGTGTTTTGGGTGGAGGTAGGCAGCAGCTATCTGCCCCCTGCCACAGTCCATTTTCCTACTGCTGCAAATACAGACTGTCTCAGGAGGGACAGTAGTCTCTGGCTTTCTCTGAGAGTTGCTACCTGTTTAAAGAGGTTTGCCCCAGTGAAAACTGCACCTTCTTAGAGCTGTCCTATGGGTCCCACAGACTTGCTGCTCCTGCCCCACAAAGCAGCCATATCATACCTCGGTCCCTTTGTGCAGTGCTGAGAGCAGGTCACCTGCTTTGCTGTCTCTTTTTCAAAGCATTTTCCCAGGTATGAATTATGCGTCCTTGTGTTTAGCTGCAGAGGGTGTAGACTGAAATGGTTTTTGCGGAATGTGCGCTGTGAGCAACGTGGGATTACAACATCCTTTCTGTTAACAGGGCAAGTTCACCACAGCCAGTGATGTCTGGGCATTTGGGGTCACCCTCTGGGAGATGTTCATACTGTGTAAGGAGCAACCGTACAGCCTCCTGTCAGATGAGCAAGTCATTGAGAACACAGGAGAGTTCTTCCGGAGCCAGGGCAGGCAGGTAAGAAAGCAAATGTGACTTCTCCTTCCTTCGCTTGACCTGGTCACATCCAGGTGGATCTCCCCAAGGCCTTTCTGCTGGCTTTACGTCATCTGCAGAAGTCTGCTTCTATTACTCATCTTCTAAAATATGTCCTGCCTTTCTTTCCCTTTATCTAGGCTCATTGCACTGGCTTTCCTCTCTCGGAGTCCCACTGGAAGAATCTCTTGGCCCTGTCCAGTGCTTCTTCCTTATTATAAGCCACTTCTATTTCAATCTGCCCTGTTCTCCTTAGCTTTTCTGGGCTCTCCTGCACAATCCTTTTGTTTTTTTTCCTTTGTCAGATCTCTCTCGCACTAGCATTTTCTCTGAAAGAGAAGGAAGGGCTTACTGAGGTGGGGAAGGAGGATTTCTTAGTTCCCAAGGATTACATACTCCCTGTAGTATCTCCACATACATTAAGAAGCCTTTGGCCATCTCTAGTTGCTGAAGGGCTTTTGTGTGTCATTCTGTCCTCTTTTACTAACTCCCAGGCAGGACTGTGCACTCCACTGCTGCTGACTTAAATAGATACCAGTGGTGACGCAGGACCATCCAGTGATCCTCAGTACTCTGAGGGGCTGTACCCAAATAAGTGGAGTGCCAGTTCAGAACAGTTTGCTATTCTCCCAAAATGCACCTTTAGCACCAAACAAGTTGAAGGATTAAGGAGAATAAAATGATGGGAGGTTTTATTCACAGTCTCCCAAATACTAATGATTTAGTGAAGAGCCTAAAAGATGTGTATTGAAATGAGAGGGGGGAAAAAAAAATTCTGCCAAGCTGTGCTTTAGATAAGCTCTAAAAGGTGTTTTTTCTGTCTCTGCTAACAAGCTGTCACGATGCTTAGAAAGCTTCATGGGTTGTCTACGGTGAGTGAAAGTATTTGGATTTTATTGTGGTAAATTTGGTTTTGGTTTGTGTTTTGCTGTCACTTGGAAGACAAATCTCTCTGAAGCATTCATGTTTCCTGGGGGACAAAGGACTGTTTTGTGACCGGCTCATCAAACAAGTTGGCAAAGTGTCCACAGTGCCACTTGAGATGGCATCAAAGCTCCATCCAGACTTCACTGCCAGATTCATGCTTAATGGATTTCAAACGCTGCATGATGGCCATGTCTTGTAAACCTAGAATGAAACTGTCCTTTTGGTATTAATTTAGTAAAGGTTCATTTCTTTCATAAAAAACACTGAAATAGCTGTAACTTTCTTTCTTTCAGATCTATCTCTCCCAGACTCCTCTGTGTCCTAACCCTGTGTTTGACCTGATGCTGAAATGTTGGAGCAGGGATATAAAAGATCGTCCCACTTTTGACATGATTCACCACTTCCTGCTAGAACAAATGGAATCAAACATTTGACTCCAGAAGAAGAGACAAACTGTTGAGAACAGAGTGACTTTGGTGTCTCTTTGCCTGTACCTCACAGGAAGATGGTCAGTCTGCCTTGCTCTCCTCCCTCGACTGTACCATATTTGAGACGTCCATGGCAGCTGCTCATTCTATTGGCCATGGTCTGACACACAGGACCAGAGGATCTCATTTGGTTGAAAAATCATCTCCTTTTCTGAATCATTTCCTGGGAATACTGTGACAGGCGTTTTATTAGATACCCGTACGCCTTTGGGCTAAACAAATGAGCGAAACTTTGAGGGACTTGGAGCTTCTCTCCTGGGTGGAATAGAAGGCCACCAGTTGCTGAGAGCACTACCACTCAAGAACAGATTTCTAGAAGTGAAGACTTCAGTCTTCTGAAACTATTCCATTAAATCAAATGGAAGTCTCATGCACATTAGCAAGTGTTTCTGTATGCTCTTGCTACAGACAATATGTATAGTGAGAGACTATAAATGTCTAGAGCTAGGAAATGGTTTAACAGACTTGAGAACTGACGGAGCATTTAGCAACCCTTTGGAAGTAACACTACCAGGGTCTACGGAGGATGCTGATACAAGAGTCCAAGATCATGTTCTTTTTTCCTGTGGTTGTTAAGCACTGCTTTTGTTATATATGTGCATTTTCCCCACACTGGATTTTTTTTTCTAGAAAAAAAACTTTGAAAATGAATGTTAAAGGTCATAGGAAGGTCACTGCGGTAGAAGTTCTTCTTTTGACCTACAAATTAAGGCTAGGGTAGGGAGTTTGTATTGAAAAGTAGCTGATACTGTACTACTGTCACTATGTAGATTTATTAGCCTAATGAACTTGTAGCCACAATGGACTGATGTGCAATTAATCCTGTATAAGTACCCATTAATATGAGATCTCTAAGTCAATGCTGTTACATGTGCAGAGGGAACTTAGATTTGGTGAAACCGAATGGCTAAGAGCAGAACCCACTATGTCACTTGTCATAGCTCATGCGAGAGGAAAAGGAGCAGAGTATGGGTCGTCCCCTGGCACACATGTGCACACATGCACTCAGATACGTATGTCTAGCATCAGTGGTTCCTTTTCAGGTCTGCAGCAGGGTTAGTGCTATCGGCCGGGTAGATGCACTTAGGCCCAGGCTCCTTTATTGCCATGATCAAATCTGGCATTGGGAGATGGGACTGATGTATCCTCTTAGTTTGGGTTTGTGTTTTATTTTGGATGCTCCCTGCACATCGCAAGACCATTTACTCATTGAAATTGGGGTTGCTTTTTGTTTGTCATGTCACAAATGGCTCATTCTTTGGAGGGTTTTAGAGGGCTCTGAAATCCATTTGGAGTGAGTTAGAGAATTCAGCTCATTTCTACAATAAATCCATTGTGGATTTACCAGCTGCCTGGGAAATACTGTGCTATTCCCTTTCTAATCTTTTAGCAAGATACTTAGGACCAAACCAAATACATCATAAGCTGGGAGAAGATGAAAGCTCAGCACTTGGCTTTTTTTAAACAGCATCCAGCATAGTATATATTTCTGTTAAAGATTATAAAGATAATTTTTATCTTAGCCACAAGCATAGTATGAATGGCTGTCTGTGCTATGAGCTCTGTAAGAGGGCACTGCTGAGAGAGGGCATGTCAAAACAGTTATAATATGAAGATAACTTTATGTTGAAAGAAAAAGTGTGCTTCTGAATTGGCAGCTGCTGGCATGGAGCCTGGCGTGGCCATGTCTGCTCCCTGGGCAGAACAAACTCTGTTGTGAAGTTTCCCAGTTGCAGCTCACTTGATAGGACCGTGCTCAGGTTGTGCTGCTACAGACCCAGCATGGGGTTACCCTGGCTGCGTGTAGGTGTCTCCATCCAAGCTGCTCCTCTGAGTCCCCTTTACATGCTAAGGAGCTGGAGAGTCCAAGTCATCTCATCTCCCTGTGAGGGCTACACAGGCTCCTGTGAATCTCATCCCCAAATAAGTACTATTTTTCTTCTTTGACTAGAGGGGCCCAGGATGAGCTGCTGTTACACGTGTGCACCGTCTGCCTGGAGCTGGGCAATGGGAGTCAAAGCCAGTGTGGTCCTTGCTGCAGCCTGTTGGGCACTGGTGGCTGGCAAACCACGCATCGATTGTATTTCTGGAGTACTTCTGTCCCAGAAAATGTACCCAAGTAATACACAGCTGTGTGTGTGATCTCCTGTATTTTGGAGTTTAGAGATACCAGAGCGCTGTAATGTCACCTGGATGGGCCTTGTACTTCTGTTATGTCAGGATGTGCTGTTCCTCCGTTGACATGTTGACATACGAAGTTTCTCTCATATCAATAAATTCTAACGATAACCTTGACAAAAGTGAATTTCTACTTTTTTACCCAGGTGTCTGCACTGAGGACAAGTATTTTGGTCTGATTATTCAACAGCACTTTGGTAAATGTGCGACCCCCAGGTTTGGAAGGAGCAGCCACTGGCTGTGGTTGTTTAAAGGAGTGACCTCTGAAGGGTGTTTCTGAAAATGCTGGGATGATGCTGGTCTGAGCCTTCTCAGGAGCTGAGGAGGCTGGTGGGACCTGGAACAGGCTGGGATTGTTGTTCTGTGCCATGAATACAGTGCTGTATTTCAGTATGCAATTTTTTTTAGTGTTCATATTAAACTCAGAGGAAGATCTAGGCTGGGAGGGACCTTTGTAGGTCTCCGATCCAGTTGTCCACTAAAAGCTGGGCTAACTTTGAAGCTGCACTGGGGTGCTCTGGGTGTTTCCCTGCTGAGCTTTGAAGATCTCCAAGAATGGAGGTGCCATGACATGCCAGGGCTGTGCCTCTCCCATGGGGGAGAATTTTCTCCTCATGTCCAGTGGGTCTTCCCCTTGTTGCATCTTGTGCCTGTTACCTCTTGGTCTTTTGCTGCACACCTCCGAGAAGAGCCATCGTACACCTTGCAGACCCATCCACCCTGAAGGCCTGGGGTTGCTATAGAGGTAAACCCCTGACCAGAGCTCAGGTATTTGGGTAAACTCAAATATATTTATAAAGGCTAGAAGTTTCAGATCTCCCAAAGTGTTTAGGCACCAAGGGCAAGGGTCAAAGCAGCATTTTTATCTGCTCAGATCCAATTTTGAGTGGAGTATAGACACCTAAACAAATGAGAACAACCCTTGAGTACTCTGTGATTTCTGATTAGTATCTTTGAAGTATCTACCAGCCATGTGGCCAAGCTTTTCAAGGCCGTAGAGGGACTTTGGCAGTGAAGCAGGCTTGCTGCTGGTATTGCAGTTGGTGGAAACAATGCTGGTGCTAACAGGCGTGGTGGTCTTTGAGGATATACTGACCGCAGTGGCTGTTCAGTAAACAGGAGACCTATGTCCTGGGCTCCCCTTTAGCTGGAGGGGTGTGAAATGCACTGCAAACAAGACATGGCCATATGACACTGGGAACAGCCTTCATCCTGCATGAAGCAAGGCAGTGAAGGATTGCATCCTCAAACAGCCAGACCAGGAGGGCAACAAGGAGCAGGGAGAGGAGGTTTGAGCCTTACACTGCAGGGCAGTGAATCCCCTAACCCCCCTGCCTTGGGCTTCCCTGAACACGAAGGTGTGCATGTGGCCATGTGTGTGCAGGTGGTGCTGGCCTGGCCCGGTGTGGGCTGCACCAGTGACCAGGGCATGCACAGCCAGGCTCTCCCGAGTTGTGCATGTTGGACAAGAACTGCAGTGTGAACATGTATTTGTGGTGGGGCTGCTTATGAGGAACACCTGGTGCTACTGTCCCAAGGGCTATGAGCCTTCAGGAAACCTGACAAATGCTATAAAATCTCCGTGCTTATCCAAAATTTCCAGGTGGGGCGGACAAAAAGATGTCCCTGGAAAAACCTGAAAAGCTGTGTGCTGCAGCTGGGAAGTGTTGTCAGGTATTGACATTGCTCTCTGCAGCATCACAGAGGTTTCCTGGGCGACTGCATTGAACTGCATCGCCCTCCCCCACCCACCACCGAGAGCTGCTGCATTGCCATGGCAGCCCTGAAGGAAAATAACCTCTTCCCTCCCAATCCCTACTATATCCCCGGGTAAGTTCTGAAGTTTATCCAAAATGTCTGTTCATTTCCAATGCAAATAGCTCTGGCTGGCATCGCATAGTATTTATGTAACACTGCATCGAAGGAGGCAGGGCTACAGGACAAGCAGCACTACCTTATAACAGGGTATAATTAAAGACTGTGCCATAGCACATTTAGGGTAAAGTTAAAATTGTTCTTTTTTTCCCCCTATTTCTCATCTGTTTTAAGCTGCCAAATGTAACCAGGGCTGCTGTGCAGAGTTTGGCTTCCAAACTGTCAGAACTTTTGCATCAAGGATGTTTGAAGATCTCCTTTGAATAAGGCTTTGCATAGACACAGTATGCTCTTGCCAAATTGTTTGGAGCACACAGTCCTGCTGCCAGATCTGAGTAATTTGAAGAAGTTAGTGACTGTGGATGTTGGTGATCTAGTTGATACATCGTTAGATATTTTTTTCAAAGCTTTTTGCAACATTCTCCTCTAAAGGCTTGGAAAGAAGAAACCAAGCTGTCATGGGTAAGAGGTAATGAATTATTTGTTAAAAGGTAAGACATGAATGGCAGAAGTAAGTGGATAGGCTTTACAGTGAAGTAGAGAAGTTGTGTGTGGGGTTCCCTGGTGACCTATGCTGGGAGATGTGGCCCATGACACATGTAAATGGGCTGGGAAGGGCTGGATGGCCGCTGAGGGAAAACAAGCTTCTGTTGGTACAAAATCACTCAGATTAGTCCAGCCTGAGGCTAACTCTGAAGGGCATCAGGATGACTTCCCAGGTCAGAGGGGCTGTGACAGACCAGGCTGCAAACCTTGGTGCAGAGAAAACTAGCTGTCCCCCATATGGCTACAGGTGCAGCACAGGTATGGGCAGGAGGCGGGCAGTTCCCAAGCTGCAGAGAAAGGGTGGAGTGCATTTCCTTCCTTAACGATACTCCTGTGGTGATGATTACATCAGTCCTTCCCATTAGAGCAGTGTGCAGGATTTTTCCATTACTGATCTCCCCATCTTCCAAACTTAAATAAGGTCTTGGGTTGGGGGTTTTTAACACATTTTTGCATTGCTGCAGTTGTCTGAATGATGTGATGTGTTACTCTGTGTGTGCTGTCACCCTGTCAAAGCTGTGCGCTGACAGCTGCTTGGCAAAGATGAGTAACAGCAAGGAGGGAGCTGTGGCCGGCCTTGCACCTCCAAAAGCCTCAGAACTTTCCCTTGCTCGCTCCTGCTTGTAGACAGCTCCCCCAGAAGCAGCTTCAAGCCATAATACTGACACAGCAGCTGGGGCTGCTCCTCTCTGGGCTGCTGCTTCGGCCACTGAAGGCAGGAGGAAGAGGAAACAAATTCTGCTACTGCGTTTTGCAGTGCCGTGCAGGCCTGTAGCGCGTCACCCCAAGTCCCAGAGGAAGCCCCTGTGGGGTGGTTGAGGGTGCTGCTTTGCATCTACTTTGGGTGGCTGAGTGCAAAGAGGAGCTCCCTGAAGGGCATTGCTGGAGCCCAGGCTCTGCTTCTGGCAGACGGTGCACCCTGTGCTGGGGTGCCAGGAGGAGGAGGAAGACACCACATCACAGTGTCTCACCAGCTGTCCCATGTGGCATACCTGGCCATGCCGGTGAACCCACAAACACAACGAGGGCATCAAAATAGGTTGCTGTCACTCAACTTGGGCAATGCTCACAGCCAGGGCTTTGAAAATACCACTGCAGTGCACAGGAGCATTGGGAAGCCAAACCCAACACGTGGGATGGTTTGGGAAGGACTCAGTGCACAGAGAAGGGGTAAATCCATGAATCCTGGGCACCAGGTGCAGCCCTACCCACCCCATCCTGGTTCTGTGGAGCTGGGAAGGGCGTGGAGCTGAGGGAGGATGGGCCCAGGGCCTGGCAATCAGGAAGGCTGAGCAGGTTTAGTCTGGGGAGTGGCGATCAATGAGATATAGCTGAGTAAGAGAAAAGTGAAATAGGACTCAGCCTTGGGAAAACAGGTTACTCACTGCTCACCGACGAGGTTTGAGATCAGCGGCTGCAGCGCTTCAGTGTGAACTACAGAAAGGAGGGGTCCTTCTAGTTTCTTGATCAAAATACCAAGCAGGAGAAGGACAAACAGCCCTGCTGAGACCGGTCTCTTTCCCCGGTGCCGTGGCTTTTATCAGCAGTGCTTGTAATTCACTCTGTGGCAGATCCCTTCTCCATAAACCCAGACTGACTTGCCCAAGCTCCTCAGATTACCTTGCTTTTAATTGCTTATGAATTGAATTCTTTCTCAGCCCTACCATTATTTTGTTCATGATCAAAATCCCTCTGGCCATGCTGTAATTATTCAGGCTATGTCATTTGTGCTCTTGCTCAGCTTTATCGTCCTGGCGTAGCTTCCCCGTGTTGCAAGACTTACTGAAAATCAATGGGGATGAGCCACTGAGCTCCTCCGGCAGTTGTTGGTGAGAGATCCTGCATGCAAAGTGGGAAAACTTGCCAAGTGTAAATGCACAGCTCTGCTCACTGTTTAAAGCATTTGGAAGGGAAAGTACTTACTCATCATCTTATGATTCTCATGCATCATCCAGCTTTATCCCCAGATATGCAGTGGGCTCATTGATTGAATATTTTTGTCTGTGCATTGCAACTGGCAGCTCTACCTTTCTTCTTCAGTGGTGGAATAACATCACCATTAGGAAATTTGATACTGGGAATAGCTAAAGTTCCTGATCCATATTGGTGGACTTGGGAGCGGAGCCAGAGCTCCAGCACCTGCCCTACCCCGAGCCACCAGAAAGTCAAATTGCTTGTCCCGGGCCATGGGGAGCAGAGAAGCAGTGTGTCACTATGCACCCAATGCAAAAAAAAAAATTGAGCAATGTTTATTACTGGAGCTGAGCAGCTGCCCACCTGCCCGTGCCTCTCCTGTGCAATGAAGTGCCTGCGTGGGTTTGCACAAGGGTACATACAGAGTGGAGAGGTTTGGAGGGTACAAGGTAAGCAATTTTTCTGATATTTGTGTTTAAGTACTGAACAAGGGACACTGGGAAATTCCCAGTAACTCACTGTGTTTTAGAACAGAGAGGGGGATTGCAAAACTTAAAACCGAAGCAAGTTTAACTGGAAATAATATTTTAAATCGGGGGCTGTCAATGTCAAAGTGCCCGCAGCCCACGCTGTGCTCCTGCTGTAAGTTTTCCCATCTGCAGGTGCTGCTTCAGCTATGCTCCCTGACCGAACCGAAACACAAGCCTGTGCCTATACACACCTGTAAATCTGAGCCAGTTTTCATACTGACATGTAAAAACATGCATGTGCAAACACACGCACACCCCTGCCTGGCTTCATGCATAACCACATGCATCACCTTGGTGCTCCCCTCACGCTGCTGCTCCAGCTGCATAAATGCATTCAGGCTTGCAGGCGCATCCCTGTACAATCACCTTCCCTGGGCTCATCTACTCCAAGCCACGTGTGCTCCTGGCTGTGGCCTTTCCAGCATACAAAAGCTCTAAAGCAGGTTATCCTACCAGTGGACACATTCCAATGCCATCTCAGTGACTGCTCTTTTTTGGTTTCTTCCTCAGCTATGACGGCTTTGTTCCTCAGTACAACTATCAGTTTGGAGAAACCTTTGGCAAAACCATGTACCGCCTACTGATGGATCCTGGTGTTGCGAAGAGCCCTTGCTCCTTGCTGGCACCGCTGTACAAGCAGAAGTTCGTCGAAGACTTCAGCAGGACAAAGCACAGTGTCCAGGGTTATCTCCCTGGGCGTCCAGGTGAGCAGACCCTGGGTCTCGTCTCTTCGCCAGAACGGGCTCTACTAACAAGCATAGGGTCAATCATGAGCACTGGGATCTGTATCCGTCCTCGATAGGCTCCTGGGGTGAAATGGGATATTTTCCATGGAGCAATCCTAGTTCTGGTGTAGGAGCACAGACACCGGTGCGGAGTTAGAGTTGGAGTGCTTGGCCTCAGCTGATGAGCACGAGGCTTCTCACATAGGTGTCTGGTGGAGTGGGGAGGAGAACTTTAGTTCTCAGGTTATCTTCAGTTAGATTAACATCAATGATTTTACGGCATAGGATGAACTCACTCCCCAATTTCTCCCTATTCCTGTCGTGGTTTAACCCCAGCTGGCAACTAAGCACTGCACAGCCGGTCGCTCACTCCCCCCCAGCAGGATGGGGGAGAGAATTGGAAGGGTAAAAGTGAGAAAACTCATGGGTTGAGATAAAGACAGTTTAATAATTGAAATAAAATAATATAATAATAATAATTTTTAAAAACTGTAATGAAAAGGAAAACAATAAAGAGAACAAAATAAAACCTAAGAAAGACAAGCGATGCAAATGAAAACAATTACTCGCCACCAACCAACCGATACCCAGCTGGTCCCAAGCAGCAGCCCTCCCACCCCCCAACCTTCCCCCAGCTCTATATGCTGAGAATGATGTCATATGGTCTGGGATATCCTTTGGGTCAGTTGGGGTCAGCTGTCCCAGCTGTGTCCCCTCCCAACTTCTTGTGCACCCCCAGCCTCCTCGCTTGGTGGGGTGGGGTGAGAAGCAGAAGAGGCCTTGACTCTGTGTAAGCACTGCTCAGCAGTACAGAAAACATCTCGGCGTTATCAACACTGTTTTCAGCACAAACCCAAAACATAGCCCCATACTAGCTACTATGAAGAAAATTAACTCTATCTCAGTCAAACCCAGCACAATTCTACTGGCTAAAATCCATCTCTCAGGGGAAGGTCAGCTCTGCCACCTCTGCCCTTTCCTGGCTGACCTGGCTGGAGCAGGGCTCATTGTATTCAGAGCTCTTACTCGCAGCTTGTGGTTCATTTTGCATCTTGTTGCTCCTACCTCAGCTCAGCAGAAGGGCTCGTGTGCCCTTCCTTCCCTTCCCACCTCCCCCACTCCTAGTAACAGGCCCCATCTCCTCTGTCAGACACTGAGACATGCTTATGTAGATTCCCAACACTGGGAATTTGGCAGGAATGTCCTGCCAAGTCCCAGCTCTTCTGGGCAAAGCGCCTGGTCCCTGTTGGGCAGACCCAAATCAGGCCATGGCAGCAGCCGCACCATGATCCTGATCAGCCCCTCTTGGTAACTCACGTGCCATGTACCATATCACGTAGTTGTTGCAGACATCCTGTTCAGTGGGAGCGAGTCCTCTCCCGGCTGAACACAGGGGTTATGTGCTCGGGCAGGATCTGAGTCTTTGTATCCCTGGGGATGGCCACACCAAAGTGATGCTTTCCCATTTCATGGGAATTCATGCTGCATAGCTTCTTGCAAACTTTTGGCCTTTCTGTTCATCCTAGCCCTGTTTTCCAGGATCCAGCTCTCCACTGCACAGGTGGTGTTTACAGGCTTAATTCCTGGACATTTAAATTTGCATTTCCTTGGACTAAAATGTAGTTTGAATGGACCCAACCAACCAGTTGACCTAGTTGCTCTCTCTCATTATTCCATTCTCATTCTTGTTCCCTCCTCACCAACCTTTGTCATCTGCCAACATTTGCAGTTGGGAGCTCACGTTTGCTGCTTGTTGGTGAAATGCTGAAGAACGTGACCACAGGGAATGCACCTTGCCATGCCAATAACTCTTCATCGACAGCTCCTGCTGTCAAGCTGTCAGTGAGCGATCCCTTAAACCCTTCACTGCAAAATTCATTAGTACTGCCTGGCATCCTTCTGGGTGTTTTATGTGATGGAGACCAAAATGTTCATGGCAGTTTTGGATCTGAGTGGTTGCCGTTAGCAAACGGTCTGAAGACTTTTTCATAAGGTCTGTTTTCGATAAAGCCTTTTGATGAGCACCAAGTATTTTGCTGGTTTCTATCAGCTGAATCCCATGTTGTTTTCTTGCTGGAAGCGAGGTCAGGTTCTGTTGCTTGGGGATATCAACTAGGCTGTCCTGGTTTCAGCTGGGATAGAGTTAATTGTCTTCCTAGTAGCTGGTATAGTGCTATGTTTTTGAGCTAGGTATGAGAAGAATGTTGATAACACACTGATGTTTTCAGTTGTTGCTAAGTAATGTTTAGTCTAAAGTCAAGGATTTTTCAGCTTCTGATGCCCAGCCAGCAAGAAGGCTGGAGGGGCACAAGAAGTTGGGAGGGGACACAGCCAGGACAGCCGACCCAAACTGGCCACAGGGGTATTCCATACCATGTGATGTTACATCTACTATATATAAACTGGGGAGAGTGAGGGTGGGAGAGATCGCCGCTTGGGGACTAACTGGATGTCGGTTTGCGGGTGGTGAGCAATTGCATTGTGCATCATTTGCATATTCCAATCCTTTTATTATTACTGTTNCCCATCCCGCTGGGTGGGGGGGGAAGTGAGTGAGCAACTGTGTGGTGCTTAGTTGCCAGCTGGGGTTAAACCATGACACACGGTTATGCTGGATCTCCAGGGGTGGCTGTGTTGGCATTGAGGGGGTTATGGCACAGGCCAAGCATGCAGGCACCTGCTCCCCAGGAACCTGAATTGAAAACACGTGGCTATTTACTCAAATCAAATGGACAGTGCTCTCCTGGCTTTTAATTTAGTGCTTTACTGTGCAACCTTTTTGAATCAGTAAGATTGCAAAACTCAGGGTCATAAAAAAGAGCTTTTATGGATTTCTCAAGCACAAGACAACTTCATTTTTCCTTTTCCTTTGGTTTGTGGGATAAAGAGAGTAGATGCAATATTTTCATTAATAATGAATGAAATACTAAACAAACCTGCCTTAAAATTTGCACACTGGCTTGAAAAATCACTTTCATCAAGGATTTGCCTTTTGTTGCTAGACTTGGCTACGCTTGATAATTTAATTATATAGAGTATATATACTTTACAAAGTTATATACAGTATATATACTTTATAATAAAATTATAAGTGGATTGCCAACCTAAATGTCCATCAGAAGGGGTGATATTTGCTCTGTGCTGTTTGAGCCAGGACAGGTTGTACTTCCCTGGGACTCTCTGCAGAAGCAGTCTTCACTGGAAGACGGTGTCTCATCCATGGGGCTTTGGACTGTGATGCAGGTGTCCACCAAACACGAGGAGGTCAGGGGAAGGCAATAATGACCAGAGGGCTGGGAAAAAAATGACCTATGAGAACAAAAATAGAAGGAATTTGGTTTGTTTAAAAAAAGACAAGACTGACATAGTAACGATTTTCCAATAAGGAAGAGGTTCTTGTGGCATGTAAGAGCAATCATTCTCCGTAACCACCAAGGAGGGAGAAATTGGCTTCACTCCTGGCACAGAGCACAAGGAAGCACCTGGGCTGGAGGTGTCATACGGGGCTGGGGCAGCCTGGGGAGCCACATCATGGGATATTTTTAAGGGAAAGTCAGACAAAAGTTGCCAAGCTCAGCTGTCCCTGCGGAGTCTCAAGCCACAGTGCTCTGTCCCTAGTTCACAGTGCACATACATAGCATACACTGGATGTAAGATAATTGTGGGGTTTTTTCTAGCCAGAGTTACAGCAGACCCTTTCCTTGATAAGCAGCAACAATGCCAGTGCAAGAATTCCTCAGGGGGGGGTGTCTGTGTTTGGGGTGTGCTGATGCAGCCATGCAAAGAAAAGGGTATGGTTTTGTTCCCCCCCCCCCACTTCTTTATAGCTTGGCTGATGATATTTTACAGTTTAGGTGTCACTTAGAATAAATTTTAAATTATTGAACTTCTATTTGTGCAGTTTTTCTGTGCAGGCCAGTTTATTGGATGAGGCTGATGGTACTCGCAGGGTATGTTCACAGCCCATGGGATGCTGTTGACTTCCTGGCTCCTTTCCTTCACTACAGGGGGGCATGTGGGGGCTGAGGTCCAGTGCAATGGGAATCCCTCATCCTCTTTCGGCCACTTCTTTCCCTTAACTTGGCATCTATCCCACAGGGTACTTTCCATATGAGAAAGCTGGGGCCACAATAAGCTTTCCTGAACCAGTCCTTGGGCCAAAACCTCCCCCGCCAGGGCTGGCGGAGGAAGAGCTGATGACGACGCACATGGACCCTGTGCCCCCGCATCACCCTGGGGAGTACGTCCCAAGGACACAACTGCCATGTGGGTACCCACAGAGGATTTCATGCCATCCGGCCTCTGAGGGGCGAGAGTGGCGATTGCCCAAGCTAACCCTGGCTTGTGGACAGGGAAAAAGGTGCGGACCTGGCCAGTGCAGCAATGCCTTGGCAGGAAGCAAACTGGTAAGTCGTCTTGGGTGGAAGAGACACCTGGTAAGGGATGCTGCTGCGGAGGGATGGGTTTTGGGGACTGGTGGGCATGGAAGGGCTTTCGTTGGTCCAGGAGTGCGAAGAAGGAGTTTTGTATGGGCACGGACAGCAAGGACAGAAAGTTTAGAGTGTCATGTAGAGAAATATCAAATACATGAACTCTTCTAGCAGTAGCAAATCCACCACATCTTCAGGAAATTGTTGTAATCATTAATTAGTCTTCCTAATAAAAGGGGCTTAACTTCTCATTTGGTTGAGTTTTACCTTCAAATTCCAGTCATTAGGTCTTGCTAACATTATGCTGTGCTACGCAGCCAGGCCTGTGTTTCTTTTGGGTGAACTGGGAGCCCTGCTGCTGCCCTCCTCCTCCTCCTCCCCAAAAGAGAGCGCTCCTGGCACCTTTGGTTACATGCCAGGTTTCTGACCCCTTAACTGCTTGCACTGCTCACCTGAATTTCCCACCACCATTAATTATCCCTCGTTGAAACACAAGTATTGGGATTTGTCTATTGAGCTGGGTGCTGCTTTGCACAGCACCACTGGTTATCACTTGGGACCAACGTGTTTGAGCCCCTTACTTCTTCCAGAGCCAGAGACAGTGTTTGTCACATCGCAGCCAGCCAGGGCTCTGCAAATCCTCTGAAGGCAGAGATTAGAGATTTGATGTAGTGAGTCAAAAGCTGGCTTGGATATAAATCCCAAGAAGGGCCATTCCTGCTCCTTGCTCTGAGAAACAGATTTACAGAGGACCTCAATGCCCAAAGCTCCCCTTGTTCTCCCTGGGGATTTTGCAAAACCTCTGTGTACAGAGAGCTTGTCTTGTAATTTGACTTTACCAGAAATTCTTGGATTAGCTCTTGGTATAAAGCTGGGAAGAAATGGAAATGCAAGTCGCCATTCATAGGTTCTGGCAGGGATCTAAGCAATGGAGCCAAAGGAAGAAGCAGGTTCTACTGGTGTTTATTTTTTTTCTGCTTTTATTTTGAGCCTGTAAAAATTGAAGATGTGACCCTGCCAGGAGTAGCTGAAACAGTGGATGTGGAGCAAGATAATTGGTTACCAAAACTGGATGTACCAAATGCGATCCAACAGAAAGTCCTTCCAGGTAAAAGAGAAGGAGGTTACGTGCAGCATGAGTCCACCTCAGAAGAAATTGTGTCACCCTTTTCCCCCTGGGGAAACCTCAGAGACATTGGCCAGTTGCTCCAACTTGTTTGACACTTTCAGATGGAAAATGCCCCTGCTCCTCTCCATGCAAGGGTGTTTCTTTGGGATGCTGTCACCCCCGTGTTTCTCACAGTGAGGGACACGTGCCCATGGACAGGTGGAAGGGATGCAGGAGCCACCTTGGTTCCCCACAGCTGCGGGGCCAGGCTAGAAAATGCTCTAGAAAGCAAAGAGATATGGGTCATGGGCTCTGCACCAACTCCAGCAGCTTGATGAGTATCTGTTACGATTGAGGTAGTTAATTCTCGCCTAGAAATAAGATGCTTTTCTGAATCATCACATCAACACACAGTGGTGTATGGCACCATCATAAATGTATAAAACTCTTGTCTTACAAGGAGTTATACTAACTCCTCCATTTGCTCTGAAAGAGTGTTCTTCTGCAAGCAGGAGAACTACAAAGGGTGATGCACTGAACTCCCCCCTAAAGGGTACGACACCATCAGGAGGGATACTTTGCTCTGCAGCAGACCACAGCAAATACAGGGATTGCGTATCAAAATATTTGAGTCGTAATGAAATTGCATCAATGTTTTAGGATGCAGAAGATTAATTTCTCTCCAAAGCATTCCTTTGGAAAGAGGGAGTTCTGGCTGCTTTTAGGTTGTACCTCTCTGTTTTCTGTAGTTTTAGATTTTATATAGTTTCTGTCTTGTAATTGGTGAAAATGTGTTGGATGGGCAGGGCAAATGAGGAAGAAAGGTTGGACACCTGGTTGTTAGCCCCTGAATATGTATTAAACTGGGAGAGAACATGACAGAGCTCTTGTTTCATTTTTTCATAGTCTTTACACTGTTTCTTCCATACCTCGTGGAGACCAACAAAGATCAGCTCAGCTCGTTGAGTTTTCCTTGGGAATCATAAATAAGACTTTTTCAGAAAAGATACTTCACATATAAGAGTTAATTTTACAATTTAAATGGATGAATTTTTCCTTCCTGTACTCTGCCAAGGTTTATATTTATCCCAGCCTCTTCCACATCCACACTGGTTGATACTTATGATACATGTGTTCTCAAGCAGAAAATGTTCTCTCTTGTCTTCACTCAAAGGGTACACTGGATTCATTCCCCGCCTCACCTGGATTAATGGTGTGAACTACGTCCAGGGTGTGAAGGAAGCAATGAATGAATTTGACCGACATCAGGTAGATTATATGCACAAATCTTATTTCAACAATATAATGTTGGTGTTGATTCATCTGCAACACCAAAAATGGTTTCACTCAACAGTAGTAGTATTAAAACTGGGGTTATAAGTACAAGAAAAATAAAATGCTATTAGGTAACATGTTGAAAAAAAAATGAGCAATTAAATTCTGTAACATGTTTCCTTGGGACATTAAGCGAGGATAAATAAGTTCATAAAAGGATTAAGCAAATCTGTTGAGGGTTGGGTCAAGGGTGGCTATTAAAAATGTTGCTCTGAGTGCAGAAACACAGGATGCAGCTATCTGCATTTCCCTTATGCAATATGTCTTCTCTACCTGGATGGCAGTGCTGGATGGCTTCCTGGGGTGCTTGGATGGATATTTCTCCCTTTTAGTTGGCTGTAAGGCTTTTTCCTTTACTGACATAATTTGTCTTAAAGGGTTCTAGATCTTCTTTCTCTTCCTTTTGGGAAGGATGCAGAAATATCCCTACTGAAAAACTTTGTTCCCTTGCTGTTAAAATCTCCCATATAATGCTGTACAATCCTCCTACACGGGGAAAATGAGATCACTCCCACAGTAGTTAATAGTTTGCATTCAAGGCTACACAATTCTTCCTGCTACCAGGATGGAGTGAGATCCCTGGGATGCAGCTGTCTTGCTGGTCCAGCGCTGGTGAGGGCTGATCAGCTCAGTGACACAGCTCATTAAAAGCAGATTACAACATTTCCAGCCCTTTCTGGTCACTGAGATTCACTGCAGTGCCTTCATCCCAGAGCGTATGGGTCTGATGTAGAAAAAAGTCCAAGTCTGAGGATCCCCAGTTCAGAGAAACTCAGCTGGGAAGAAATGACTCAGCAGGGAGAGCAGCAGGGCTGACAGTGCTCATGGCAGCCTCATGCTTCAGCTGAAATATATTTCCCTGTGCTGGCTTCCTTATCCTTTCCTTCTGCCATTAATAGGAATTGAAATTAAGCAAATAGAACAAGACAGGCATTATCAAAACTAAATGAGCTGTTTGCAAAGCCTTTCTGCTCCCGGTTACTTAAGAAACGTCTGCCATGTAGTAAATCAGCGAAGGAGGTGTTTCTTCATTGCAGGATTCAGCAGAATCCAGGCTCGCAGAGGTTAGCTGCAGCACATTGGGCCCTGCAGGAATATAAAAATGCTAGAAAAAACTTTAAAAAATCATACCACATTTCTATCTAAGATGGCTTCTGACTTCAAGCCACTAATCTTCTGCCCTAAATCTCTGTTGCCCTAGGTTACATACTGGGATGTGCCATGGTTCATTGCTTACTGTCTGCATCAGGCAAAATAATGCAATCCTCTCGCTTCAGTGCTGTGCTTGAGGAACTGCAGCAATCGCTCCACCATCAATCACAAAATGGTTTGGTGGCCCCATGGTTTTCTTGGCTCCATGAACCCTGTCCCATCCCCACCAAGCAGGGTGTGCTGAGGAGGGCAGTGCAGCTTTAGAGACACCTTTAGGTGTTTTGCCACTGCAGAGACGTGCCGAGCTGCAATGTCCGTCCTCCAGTACAGCCCCTTATCTGGGTCTGACCTCTGAGGGCAGGGACGGTTCCAGGAGATGATTTACTCTTCAGTTAACGCTCCTTAAGCCTTCCTGTTCCTCCTAGCTTGGGAATTACTGGCTAATCACTGTCAGTGGGACTCACAGAAAAACAAAACCAGTTGAAGGGGTCAGACCAACACACAGATGTGCAGAGTCATAGCACAGGAGCAGACAAGGCATGTATCCAACTCCAGCATATTGTGCTGGCTCACAGTGTATCAAATGTATGAGCACAAGGTGTTTGGGACTTGTGGATGATGCCCAAAGGTGATGAATGCAGTCCTGTCTATAGACATCCTGACGACTACACCTAGGCCAGGAGCTGCTCTGTGCACCTCAGGGTATGAGGTAGCAGAGGCAGCAGTCGAGACCTGCTGCCAACAGCTGTCAGGAGAAAAACTTAGGAAGTGGAAAAGGGGAAGACGCAATGTAGCTCCTAACTAGAAGAAAACAGAACTGGAAAGAGAATTGCTGAACATTGGTTTAAGTATTTTCTCTGACATGGAGTCAAAGCACATGACTTGGGTAACAACAGTATGGTTTAAAATTAACTGTACTATGTTGTTGGGGGTTTTTGTTGTTTGTTTCCCAGTTTTTGCAGAGAAACCCAGATTGCAGCTTTAGCAAGAGATTTCCCCAAACATACTGGCCTAACAACAGAATTTACACCAGCGCTGGACTGATACCTTCCTACACGGGCTTTGTACCAGGTAAGTTTATCAGCTGAGTGAAAATGAAAGTCACTAATACTAATTACTGTCACTAAGTAGTGCTGTTATTAGCTGTAGTGTTGTAGTAGTGAACAATTACTGAAACGTTCCACGGGAGTAGTAGATTTTTTTTCCAGTCTGTGCCAAGGTGCTGGAGCTGTGCCATCCCCTGCCTTTCTGCAGGAGAGCCCATCATCCTCGCTGCTAGCCTGGGCTTGTGCCGAACATTCCTCTGGTTTCCAGCCACCAACCCCTGCTAAAGCAGAGGAGGCTCAGTAACACCCCACCTGTTACACAGGTGCATTACAATCCCTTCGTCAGGAAACTGATTCTGTTCTAAAAAGCTTAATGTCTGACAAAAAGCAAAAGGTAGATGATACAAAGGGATTGAGAAAGCACAAAAAAAAAAAGCAGTGAAATGGTATTAGCCGTCAAGACAGGAGGTGGCTACCCCATACTGTCTGCCTGATCCTTATCAGTTATTGGTGTTGCCTAAAAGGAGAGATCTGAAGAAGGTAATTTTGTGTATGTTAAGGGGAAGGTCTGCCCATGCACCTGAAAACATTAAGGTATCAGGCTAAAATGTCAACAAATCAGCAACTAATATTGCTATCTTTGGCCACAGCAAAGTCAAGAGCCCACAGCTCAGTAATGCAGGATGGGAAATCATGGAGATAAGCTAGAAAGAACCAAACTCATACCTTGTACTTAATGCAATGCAGAGGAAGAAAATGGTAGAAGACAAAATGTGGTAGAAATGAAAGCAAAGCGTGGGAAAACAAACTCTCCTGGCAGTGTTGGACTGTAGCTGATAGCAAGGTTGAGCCCAGAGAGAATGTTGAGGCAGTGAATGTGGCTGTAGCAATACTTTTATCAGGGCCATGGGAAAGCCATGCAGAAAAAGCCATGTGTTAAACTTTGCCAGTCATCAGGAGCTTGAGGGGTGGTCTAAGGGAAAGGGTGGAAGCATCTTACACACTGATGGAGAAAGGTGAGGCTGCACAGGCCTTCTGATCAAAGATGAAAAGAAGTATGTTCATTTTGGCCTCTGTCACCACACTGCTGCTCCAGAAAAGATGGCAAGCCCAGCAGCTGCTGTGGCCGGTGTGTTACACTCAACCTGCCCCCTTCCTTCATGCAGCATCTCTGGGGTGTCTCACAGCAAAGCCCTGACTGTTCCCGGTGCCTGGTTTCCTCCGTGGTGGCTTGCTCAGGGAGGGCTGTGGTCACACTCCACAAAGCTGTAGCCTGCAAGCTAAAGCCCCCTGGAGAAAAGCTGCTAGGAACCTAAGGGTAAAGCGGACTCCGGTGTTAATACTTAGCCATGTGTTTTGCCCTCTCTCCACAAGCCTGCAGAAAGCAGGGGGAGAGCAGCCAGAGCTCTTCAGGGGAGGGCAACTAATGTAGCTCTGCCCAAAAGGGTGCTGGAGGGACAACACTGTCCTGCTCTTGATAACGGGCAGGCCAGGGAACACACCAGCTTCTGTGTGATGAAAAGGAAGAAGAAAAAACCCACCCTAAAATCAAGGACAAAAATCAACTGCTTAAAGTGTTACTTCATTCTTTAAAAATCTGTTGCCCTCTTTTCACCTGCAGAAGTATTCTCCTGCGTAAGTTTGAAACTGGCCACCAGTTTCTGCAGACAGAGTGATTTCCACTGCCCCAAGAGCCACCACAGTCAGTGCAATTTTAACTACAACCAGTTTGACTCTGGAAGGAAAAATGTATTTTAAAACAGAAAAACTTTAACACAAAAATCAGTTACAATTAACACCACACTGTCCAGCTATTCAGTGACAGGTTTGTCACTCCAGGTAACACTGAACATATTAACTGTTTCAACAGTAAAAATTTGCTTTGCTAATATAGGGTTTTCATGAGACAGAAGTGTAATTTTTATCAAGTGTTCAGCTAATTTCAAAAGCAGAGGCTGCAGTAACACCTGGTTAATTTTAAAATCTCTACACACCAATTTTAACAAAAGTGACTCCAGCGAGGCTGCATACATGGGAGCTCTTAAGTGTCACTTGCCCTCAGCAGTAGGCACAGCACGATTTGTCACAGCTGTCCCCAATGCTCTTGTGACAGGCCACAGCTACCTGCTGGGTTTATACTGAGTAGCTGCAGTGGATCAGCTCATCTTCTGCCAGAACACCTACCTGTATCAGAAAGGCAACATGCCTGCACTATTTTGTTGCCCAGGCAGCTGCAGTAAACCATAGGTGACAGCCACCTACATTTGAACCTACACAGCCATGATGGGCAGGAGAGCTGCTCAGCTCCTGCCAAGAATGAAGCATGTAACAGGAGTCCATGCGCAGGTACCTAAATTTAGACACAGCTTGGAGCTGGATTCCATCCTCCATGTGCAGTATATGCCCCTCCACCAGTACCCTCGATTATAAAGAAATACCAGAGAACTTTTTCAATTCCCACACCACCAGGAAGAAGTAGGACTGCCACCACATCCAGCAACACAAGCAACAAGCATCCACCTCATTAGAAGGCAGGGAGAGAAGTGTGTGTGGTTGCCACGGGCAAGGTGTCAGGGCTCACATCAAGTCCATTATTTTTCTTTTCCAGGCCTCCAACACACCTACTCACTTACTTTCGGAAACAGCACTCGAAAAGCTTACCAAAAGGAACAAAGGAGACAAGCTTGTGCACTGTGAAAAATGCTTTAATGGTGCCTGTACAGCATTTGAAGTGACTTTCAGACAGGAAGAGGAACACAACACAGACAGAGAAGTTTTGAATGAAAGAGTTCATACAGCTTTAAACAAAATTTACAGGTGTTCATCTGCATAGTTTTTACTCTGCCTCTTCCTCAGCCTCCTCCTCAAACTCCCCCTCCTCCTCAGCTGTAGCATCCTGGTACTGCTGATACTCAGACACCAGGTCATTCATGTTGCTCTCAGCCTCTGTGAACTCCATCTCATCCATGCCCTCGCCAGTGTACCAGTGCAGGAAAGCCTTTCGGCGGAACATAGCAGTGAACTGCTCAGAAATGCGTTTGAACAGCTCCTGGATTGCTGTGCTGTTACCAATGAAGGTGGCAGACATTTTCAGGCCACGAGGTGGAATGTCACAGACCGCTGTTTTAACGTTATTAGGAATCCATTCAACAAAATAGCTGCTATTTTTGTTCTGAACGTTCAGCATTTGCTCATCAACCTCTTTCATCGACATACGGCCTCTAAAAACAGCAGCTACGGTCAGATAGCGGCCGTGACGTGGGTCACACGCAGCCATCATATTCTTTGCATCAAACATCTGCTGTGTTAGCTCTGGCACAGTTAAAGCACGATACTGCTGGCTCCCACGGCTCGTGAGTGGGGCAAAACCAGGCATGAAAAAGTGCAAACGGGGAAAGGGAACCATGTTCACTGCCAGCTTCCGCAGGTCAGCATTAAGCTGGCCTGGGAATCGCAGGCAGGTGGTAACACCGCTCATGGTTGCTGACACTAAATGGTTCAGATCACCGTATGTCGGAGTAGTTAACTTCAGTGTTCTGAAGCATATGTCATAGAGGGCTTCGTTATCAATACAGTATGTTTCATCTGTGTTCTCCACAAGCTGGTGCACCGAGAGTGTGGCATTGTAGGGCTCTACTACAGTATCTGATACTTTAGGGGATGGTACAACACTGAAAGTATTCATAATTCGGTCTGGATACTCTTCACGAATTTTGCTAATGAGGAGGGTACCCATGCCAGACCCTGTACCACCACCAAGAGAGTGAGTAAGCTGGAAGCCCTGGAGACAATCACAGCTTTCTGCCTCCTTTCTTACAACATCTAATACAGAATCAACTAATTCAGCACCTTCCGTATAATGGCCCTTTGCCCAGTTGTTTCCTGCTCCGCTCTGACCTGGAAGAAAGCCATTTTCGTATTAGATTACAGTCACTGCTTCCTGCTTATTGCTTGCAAGCAAAGCTTAGGAGCATCAGGCTACAGCAAAACCCCACTAAAGCGTTCATTTTATCGAGCGCGGAGCTGTGGTTTCACACAAGCACCTCTGAAACGGCTCGGTAGATACAGGGAAAACATTCACTGTCAGTGGTAACAGCAGCCATTTAACTTCTCCTGATGGTACGGAGGAGGTAATGAGAATCGGAAGAGCAACGACCTCTTGTGCCTTCTCGGACGTGCTCTCCAGCAGCTGCCATCATGCACCATCCACAGATCCCCGGTATTTCATGCCCGTCATGAAGCGCCAGGATTAACCCCCCTCCCGGGGCCGCGCTTGCCTCCGGAGCATGTGCGGCGGTGAAGCCCGCAGTGCAGCGTCCCTGCCCTGCCCACCCCACCCCGAGCCGGTTACACGACAGGTCCCTCCCCCGCTCCCGGCGCACTCACCGAACACGAAGTTGTCCGGCCTGAATATCTGGCCGAAGGGCCCGGAACGCACCGAGTCCATAGTGCCGGGCTCCAGGTCCACCAGCACGGCGCGGGGCACGTACTTGCCACCTACAAAACAGGGAGAAGCCGTGACTGAGGCGCTGGGGCGGCCTGGGGAGGGGGCGGGCGGCGAGCCGGGCCCTACCTGTGGCCTCGTTATAGTAGACGTTAATGCGCTCCAGCTGCAGGTCGCTGTCTCCATGGTAGGTACCAGTTGGGTCGATGCCATGCTCGTCGCTGATCACCTCCCAAAACTGCCGGAGAAAATCGCGTCAGGGGCGGCCGGGCGTGGCCCCCTCCTCCCGTCCCCCCTCCCGCCTGCCCACCGCCCGGACCTTGGCTCCGATCTGGTTTCCGCACTGCCCGGCCTGCAGGTGCACGATCTCCCTCATGATGGCGNCATTCAAATCATTGGCTCCTATTTGCTCCACCCATCTGTCTGTTGATTTTACTGTTAGGCAACGGGGGCCCACGAATGCCCGCCCTACTCGCTCAGGACACTCCCGATTGGCTTAATTGAATGATTGATGTCGAGCGTGATTGGCTGTCGGCCACAGAGATGCGCTAACGTCATTTGATTGGCTGAAAACAAAGTGTCCTAGTAACCGTCGCAATGACTGCACAGCAGGCTTTGGGCGGCGGCTTGCGCAGCCGCCTATTCCCGAAGCCGTGTGCGCGCTCTGCGCAGCGTAGGCAGCGGCTCCTCCTTACTGCGGGAGAGGGGGAGGGCGGTTTCCGGGGAAACCGGGCCGGGCAGGGCCGTTTTACCCCGCGGGTCCCGAGCACCCCCCTGCCTCTCGCCTCCGCTCCTGCGGGAGGGCCTCCGTTGCACGTCCCCGCCGCCAGCCCCTTACACCCTCCTCCGTCGGCCCCCGGGCGCTGCAGTGGCGCGGTGGGAGCAGCGAGCCCGTCTGCGCAGGCGCGGGCTGCGGCGCCTTTCTGGCACTTTCTGGCGCGCAGCCGCCTGAGGTAGCGGGGCCGGGCGGCTGTTGTTATGGCAACCGTGCTCCGCGGCTGGGTGGCGGGAGGGGGCTAGGCCGGCGCACGGCCTGCGGCAGCACCGAGTGGCGGGGGTGGCCCGCCCTCTGCCTCGGGGAGGCTGCGTGGGCTCGGGGCGGGGGGCCGGGGCTGGCGGTTGGGGAGAGCCGTTTAGCGGCACTTCCTTTGCGGGAAGGCGCTGTGCGACGAGGGGAGCGGTCCTGTGAGGTGGCGTCTGCCTGGGAAGGGGCTTGTGTGAAGTGGCAACCTCTTACGGGCCTCGAGGTGGGTGGCTGGCTGACTCACCGAGTCTTTCCGAGGGTGAGCAGAGCAGCGCTGTTCTAGGTGACACCTCTATTCGTGTTGCAGCCCTATCATGAGGCAGCCAAGAATCCCAAGCTGGATAAATGTCTCCCTCGCTTACCTTTTCTCTGTCTGTTACTCTGCTGTACTGTTCCCTTCTACCATCCAACTTTGTTAGCACATTCTTGTATAGACTGCTCATCTGTTGGTCACAGCTTCTACTGAGCATACTTTGTTGTTTCAGCAGTCTTTTTATGTTTATACGTATTCATTAGGATGCCAGCAAGGTCTACAAGTACTAGCATCTCTTGTTTCATACTGTAGCTAAAACTTGAAAGAGGCTCTTAATTGAGTTCTCTAAACCTAGCTAGTGTCAAACTGCTGCCTTGATGTGGGGGTGGACTGTGGCAAAAGCAGCAATGACCTCAATTCTTTCTACACAAACAGAGCACATTGGGCCAGCACTCTGTGTCATTCAGGCATTCATGTGAGACAGAGGTACATTATGGCTTGTATACATATCATGATCTATGCTTGGCTAACAATAATCCAACTGCTTTTGTGACTGGGTCGGGTGAGGAGGTGGGCAGGAGAATAGCACTGTGAAGACTTCTGCTGGAGATCGAATAGCCTCAGGTAGTTGGCTTAATACAAAGGTTATGGTGATTGATATTTCTGGCATGTAAACAACATAATCCTCCAGAGATGCTGGAAGGACATGGAGAGCTGCACTTGGAGCAGCCCCAGAGACCCTGAGAGGAGCCCCAGAGCATTAGGAGTGACCCGAGAGGATCCTGGGCAGTGCCAGGAGCTCCTGGGAGAGACCTTTATCAGCCCCAGAGGTGCCCAGACACAACTAGGAAGACGCACATATGGCTCATCCTCCACATTCAAAGCCAGAATGCAGGAGGTTTATGCAGTTTGCTTTGAGATAGCTGAGTAATGCAAAGGCATTAGGGTCCAGATTTATCCCACCTAAATATAGACATTGATTTGAATAGTTAACTCTGGGCTCTGTTCACACTGGAGTCAGTGGAAAGGGATGGTTTGGCCCACTCCAGCTCTGAATAGCCCTCTGACAACACCTTTCTGTTCTCTGTAAAGGTGTTTGAGGTGACGAAATCCAAAATTTCTGTATCATTTAAGTATCGAAGGCAGCCAAGATGAATCCAGATCAGACTTGCTCAAGATTTCATACAAAGCTGTAATAATCAGTAAAGACAGCTTTTCCTCCAGAATGTGATGCCATCTCTTCAGAGTAACATAAAAAATGAATACTGCCTTCTTTCTGATTAAAAAGAATGTAGAATGTCTTGCCTGTGTTCTGCTGTCTAGGAAAGTACATTCAGCATAAATTCTCATTGAGGCATACTCAGAAAAGCGTTAGCAAGCTTCTGTGTTCATGAAGCCCTAGAAAACCATCCCTAAAATGGAGCAGGGGGAGCCACTGCAGGGCTAGTAGGAGGTTTGCTGGTACAAGTGCTGCTGTATTTAATGCAGATACAGATTCTTTTTCAGCCAGGACCAGGAAGCGAAGGACTGCACATCAGTGACAAAGACGTATTTCCTTTGTTAGAAATCATGAGCCTTTGTAGCCGGTGCTTCTCACAGCTTGTGCTTCAGCCTGTGCTGCCTTTAATGTTTGGGAAGCTGTGCTGTAATGTGTAGAGTGAGAAATGGTTTCCACCCCCCATGTTCCCAGTGGCAGCAAAAAAGTGGAAATATGCTGCTCCGTTAAGACTTCCAATCTCTATCTCTAAAATGCTAGCAGGATTGCACCCAGCAGAGCACAGGGTAGCACCCTATGAGGTAGCTAAAACTTTGCTCCTGTGATTGAGCCTCCAGAGGTTTCCCTGGGAGATTCAGCCACCTGAAGATCTACGGGTTAGAAGGCATTTCAAATTATTCATGCAACACTTGTTTTTGCTAATTCTATCCCAGCCAGGTAGTACTTCTGTTCATGGCTACATGCAGATCCACAGGAAATGACAATTCTATCTTAAATATTTTTGCATTTTTAAAATTAAGGTCAAATGCTAGTACTTCTAAGCTCTCTGTGAGGAGGAACACAGCCAAGCTGCCAGAAATCTCCATGGAGAGCTGCTAGAGCTGCCGACTGTCTTAGCCCTGTGACTTCTAATGCTGTGGCAGCCCAGCAACCTAATTAATGCGTACCAGAAGGTGAGCTGGCAAGTGACAAGGCAGGTTTCTGCCAGAACCTTGCCTTACATGAAGCATTCCTTCAAAGGCAAACCTCTGTACAAAACACTGGCAATTGGGCAAATTCTGGGAGGAAAAAATTGCACATTCCATGGTCCTGCCAAAGCAAAATGCTGAAGTGTGTTTCTAATTGTCGTTGGTTTAGTGGACAGACAGCCTGCACCAGAGACACTGCTGCATATTCCCGGGGCAGGGAAGCAGGGGGCAGCTGGAAAGCAACTGGGATAGCAGAGATAAGAACAGCTCGACCAAGGTGGGGAGGTACGTGGCTCCCACATCATGTTTTCATTGATGACATCTGTTTTATTGGGTATTTGATTTCTTTGAAAGCTCTCTTCAAACACTGCTGCAAGTGACAAGCAAGGAGGTTTCACCTCATGTAGATGCTTCTAAATATCCCATCTGTAAGTTTGCTGTATTGGTTGCTGTAATAGGGATACTGGAAAACATTAGGGGCCAGTATCACGAGGGCAAAGTCCCTGGGTATAATCCAAAGAAAGACAGGGTAGTGAAGTTAAAACTAAGTTGGAAATTGCCTTTCTGTTTTGTTGAACTATATATTAGTTATTTTTTAACTTTTTATTGTAATTTTTTTTTTTTAAACTGTCTGTGCTGCTTTTGGCATGGAAACAGATTTTACTGTAAATACAACTGGTTTGAGCAGAGTGAGGAGATGCTTTCTTTAACTTTTGAGTGTTGCATTCCCCTTTTACTGAACCAGTGTTCTTTGTGTGCTATGGGGTATATAGAGATGATCCCTCCCCTTGGCAGGCAGGCAGACAACAGCTGTAATTCTTCTCTTGGTGCTTAACCAGCAACATAGCAGTCTATGTCTCTGAAATAGCATCCTAGTCTAAACTGAGCCTAGTACCTGGGGCTGAGATGATGTTGGGGCTGGCAACAAATAGGAGCCCAAATAGAAATCACAGAACTGATTGTGTTTATATAGGTAAAATCTGAAGCCCTGAGTTCAAGAGGGACACTGCAGAACGAATGTGGGTGGAAGCCTGCCTCCAGAACCAAAAAGCTTTTAGTATTGCAGTCGTTCCAGGTTTATGGTAACACTGAAGTATGATGTGGGTATGTGCAGACCTTCTGTCATTCTAGTCTTTCTGATTGTTACTTCTAAGAATAAACAATAGTTTGTTTTCTAGAAATTATTGCTCCTGAGAGATTGAAGTAATTGAAGGTGAGGGGCTGCTTCCAGAGACTAGTGAGTGAGATGTGCGATTGTGGAATTCCTGCTTGAGAGAAATAGGAGCAGCTGAATGGGATCATCCAGGCCAGTATCTTGTCTCTAATGATCAGCAGCAGTTGGCAAAGAAGAACAGGGCAAACATACACGGATGTGGCAGGCAATTCTTTAGCCACAAGCAAGTAACTTTTTGTTTAATAGCCCCAGTGGATTATTACGAATTTTTCTAATCGCCTTTTGCAGCCATGTAAACTTTTGGCATAAATAACCTCCTGTCAGGATGAGTCCCACGGTTTAACCACAAGCTGTGTGGAAGAAGAGCTCCTTCCATTTGGTTTGATGATTTCCACAGAGCTCCTCAGTCCAGAAGACAGCCTGTCACTTCAAAGCTTGCACTCAAGACAGTCTTAAACATTGTCAGTGATTACCGTGAAACAGAAGGTAAGGCTAAACCAGCTTTTACGTGGCATAAGTTTCAACATTAATTGGCAGCTTACATCTCTTTCATGTTTAAAACCAGTGAACTTTGAACACTATTCCTGTAAAGTCTCCCTCATTCAGTTCCAGAGCTCAACCACTGTACATTGTCCAGCTATTGGACCCTACGGGTATCGCCTTCTTTCACTTGAGAGATCTGTTTCTCTGGAGAATTTCCACCAAGAAGTGGTGACTAATTCGATCATGAGGTGCGCATATGGTGACACCCCCTGCTGTGAACAAAAGTAAGCTTTCCTTCACACAGAAGTTGATTTTATCATTCCTCTGTCTCTCTCAAACCTCCTTCTTCATTCCCAGTACAGTCCTCTTCCTATTAGGGATTATTCTTTCTCTTTCTTGTTTCCAAAAAAGCCTTCATCCACACTAGTGCCCATTCTCCCTGCATAGAGGCCTTCTTCCACTGATGCCACGGCTTCTTAAATCACTGATGAGAGCTGCTTTCACATCCCACACATAGAAAGCTTCCATACTGCAGTGTGTCTTTCATCTGTGTCCACATCAGGAGTCTCCTTGACAAGTTTCCAGACAAGCCTGCTTGCTGCTTTATTTGATTTGTGGTGGGACCAGCTACTGGCTGTGTGTTGCAGCTTTCCTAAGGCTTAAGGTGCTGTTCTGCCAGCCTCCCTCTCGTGACTAATCCCTGTCATTACACACTCAGGGGAGCAACAGCTTATGTTCTGTGTTTATGAATTGAACAGGGGATCTAAAAGCACAGTACTGCAAGAAGGGTCTGAATATCTCATATCGAGGGCATGGTGGAAACCAGGTCTAAGATACCTCTTCTGCCTGGTCTCCACTGCATACGAGTACACACTGATGTTTGCACTTGCAAAACATCTAAACACTTTGACTTGCCTGGGTTTGATGGCATTATGAAAGGGCTTTTATATTAAGAGAGCTGGGGCAAAAATTGGGTTTTTACTTATCCCAGTATTCGTTTGGGCTTGTTCTTCTGCTAGCATTTCCATCTACTTCAGTGTGTTCTGAATTAGCTTTTGAAGTAGAAGTGACAGTCTGTGAGGTAGGATCTAAACATCATACGGCTTCCCGCTTCTCTGGAAGGTATTCAGATACATGATCATAGGCGTGGTACAAGAACAAAATAAAAATGTACTGATCGATCTCTAAATCCAGCCATTCTAAAAGGCATTCCTCTCATGTTCTACTGGATTTGCTCCACCAGTGGTTGTGGATTTCAAGTTATTTCATTGTTGTTTATTATAGCAGCCCCAAACAACTGAAACCAGCGCAAGTACTACAGGGCCCAGTGCTGTACATTGTTTCTACATTTGCTATTCCAGAGGCCTTCCCTTAACCACTGAACTAGATATCTCCACAGGCAGGACAGTATCTGAAGGGGAGGAGGAGTTACAATCGCTGCATTACTAATGGAAAGCTGGAGCTCATCCACATGACAAGTTTTGCAGAATCCTTGAAACACGCATGACATTCTCACGACTTGCCAAGATGAGCTAGGAAGTCTGTGACAGCACCTGGTAGAGAATCCAGCTCTGTGAAATCCTGGTGAAGTAATTAATCCACAAGTGTCCTGTGAAATACCTGTATTTCAAAAAGCAGCACTTACCCACAGCCCTGCCTTGGATACAGCCAGGTACCAAGGGGGAGGTTAGGTCTCTCTCCTACAACCGCAGGGAGCCTGGGTGCGTCAGAACAGGAAGAAACAAACAACTCTGGTCCTGCGGTGGTGAACTTCATACTGCAAAATGGGACTGCAGGCAGTAAACTGTTATTTCTCTGAATTTTCATGGGAATTGGTACAACCCAGATGGGATGTACTGGTTGGGAAGCCATGACGCTTTGGAAATGGTATAAATTGGAAGAAAGACAGGAACTAATATACTCCTACAAACATGCTAAAATGAAATTTAGGCTGCTGTCGCCAGCAGCAGGTCAGCTAACTTACTGTGTTTCTGGAGCTAAGGTAAAGAAAGTGCTTTCTGGTGTCCATTTTTATATATAATACTTTTGATTTCCTTCTTATTGATAGTGACAGCAGCAGAACTGCAATTACATGTGAGCAGACATTTTCTGCCAGAAGAGCACTCCCATGGTTCAGCCTGAGTGAGAAGCAAGGGAGCTATGCATAAACATAAAGAATTTATGGACAATTAGAAAATCCTCGTCATTAGTCATTGCTACAATCGCATTGTAACCAAAGGGCTGCAAGCATCTTCGTTTCAAAGTGAGTGAGTTAATCTAGAATTTCCTTTTAAGTAGATTTCTGCTGTCCAGGTAATCTGGGGATTAATTCTACAAATTTACGTACGGCTGACATGAAGGAGCTGCTTGTGTGGAGAGCTGGGAGAAAGGAATATGTTAATTTTGTTAGTTTCCACTCTTCTCATAGGTTCCAAATTTTATTTTTTGCCTTGTTTATGACTAAAAACACACTTCAGGGCTTTAAAAGTGCCAGTCTAGCTCATCATCTAGTAAATACATCTGTAAGTGGTTTTTGTTCTGCTGGTTAGAGAATGGTATGCACCATCAATACTGCCCATTCCAAGCCCAGTTCACCCAGTAACCCTAGCTGCTGGGGCTGCAGCTTGGGATGGGCAGCACAGTCATTATATGAGAACAGATATGCCTGCCCCATGACCTGCCTGCAGGAGAAGACAACAGTGGCAGTATTTGGAAGAAGCGATGGGAAAGGAGGGAGCGGAGCTGCTGCCTGCAGTGTGGACCACTGGGGGAAGAACTTCAGCCATTGCAATGTCTCACTGTGCCTTTGATGAGAGCAGCAACTTTTAGCTCAAGAGTTTAGGATCTGCTCTAAATCAAGTGGTTGTGGGTTGTGTTCGCATCACAGAGTGGTGGCTCAATGTCAAATGGTGGCTCAAGTGTCATGGATTTAATGGGGCAAGTTAGGCCATGTGTACGTGCCATCACCCAATACAGCTCAGTGGCATGTGCGATGCAAAAGTAAAGTGTCAGGAGGACATGCTGAGCTTCTTGCCTAATTGCTCACTTATTATCTGCATGGAAGTCCCAAAGCTTCTAAACAAGAGCTTGGGGAAGTTCCAGCCAATGTCCTTTTCTCTTGGACCCCGTAATCTAGTATTCAAAATCAAGAAGGTGTAATGACTGAGCAGGCCAGAACGCCTGGAGTCCTGGGGTTCCTGGCATCTCTCTGGCTTATTTCCATTTCTGACAGTGGTAGGATTCTTCTTGGGCAGGTTGCAAATCTCAGCAAGGAATCCCACAGTTCTCCTATGTGCTGACAGGTCACAGAGCCAAAACTCTGTTTAATGATTGCATTTCCAGATGCGGGAGGAGTGACGTCTCAGGAATTTCCCCAGTATCGCTTACTCCCTGATAACCTCTTTTTTTTTTTTTCCTATGCAGGCTTGCCTGAATCCCTCCTACCTTCTTCAGATGGTTTGAGCAAAGAACACATCAAAGATGTAGACATGTCTCTCATCAACTAAATACCAGCAGCCAGGTTACCTGAAGTAATTTTCTGCCTGCCTGCCACTGGGAGGAAAGTGCCTTCAGGGGTTCTCATTGTGTACCCCGAAAGTACACAGCATAACAGCTCTTGAGTAAACAGAGGCAAAATCAGCATCCCCCATCCTCCTCACTGAAACACTCTGTGTTCACAATAAAACCCCCACTTTGATCTCTTGCCAAGAATAACACAGACAGTCTATTAAAACATCTTTAATAACATGATATAATTAAAAATATCTAATGTGCAACTCAAAGAAATGAATATGAAGCTTGTTTAAATCTGTTTCCACACCCCTCCAAACTTGACTGACAGGTTCCAAATTAATTGGCCTGAAAATTTATGAATACCCCAATATTATAGAGGAGGGGGTGTGTCCTATATATGAGTTGGGAACACAAGGGATTAATAATTAGATTTGAAAGGATTTGGGTGCCATGGTAGCTTTAAAAATCCTGCAAGGCACATCACTGCATCTGTGAGCATTTAAATTTCTGTTTAAAGTGGTCTGAAATGCATTGGAGACCCTCGTCCCTTAGCCTTTTAACAGCCTGTGTGTTTAAGTCTCTGAAGCAATCCAAGAAGTGACTTCTAAATTCTTTAGTCAAAGGACAGTGTTTGAATCAATCCCTTTTCTTCACAACAACACAGAGAATTTGTACAGCACCTCATCTTTTAGATGAGCAGAGCAGACCAGAGGAGCTGGAATGACTGCCAAGTCCCAGAGGAATCCTGAGTATTGGATTATAAAGTAACTCTGGTCACAGTCTAATATGAAAGTAATTGGACTGACAATTAGGAAAGCTCCTGTTCCTGGGTCTGGTCTTGTCTAAAGGACAATGTTAGGTGAGATAACTTCACTTTCAGTGTCAGTGAGACAAGCAGTTCAGTGCAAATGAACAAAACTGTTGAACCTTAGCCCAGCATGCACCCTGTTTTAGCTGATGTGAAATTAAATGTGTTAATTTAAGTCCTGGTAAAGAGTTTAAATTGATAATTTTAACCCTGAGTTGCCATGACTCAGCTGAGAGACAGGAACTCAGCTGTGTGTCTGTGCCCTTTGTTTCTCCTTTGATGCTCTGCACATTTTGTAGAGACGAAGACTAAAAAGCATTGCTTTTGAAGGATTCTTGGTTAGCAAGAGCATTTGCTGGAAGGCACCCGTGGATACAGTCACTGAGCTGGAAGAAGAGACAGATCAATAGTAGCAGGCAGAAAATACCTACTTTTTCCCTAGAACTTGGAGGCAAGTTGGCAGTTATATTCTGACTATATTTTAATGCTGTTCCATTCTTCACTAGTGTCAATACTGCAGGTATCATCTCTCTTGTGGGCACAGAAGAGGGCAGAGCACTTTTTTCAGGCACCACCTCTCCTGATTAGACAGGATTATTCTGTATTAACTTTACAATAGCTCAGGGCCTGCCTGCTCAGAGGCATCATTTCATTAGGTTGACATGAGTAATCTCAGCTGCAGCCCAAGGAAGATCCGTGCAGGCTGCTCTCATTTGGAGAACGAATAGCTTGCCATCTACCAGCAATCACAGGTTTCCTGGGGAGCAGCATCTGTTGTCTCAAAGTACAGCAGTGGAAGTGCTAGCCAAGTTGAAATAAGGCACTGAGGCTCTGGGAGTCCTGCAGGAAAATCACTTGCATCCTCCAGTGACTTAAACCTGTGTGATTTCTGTATGTACCCTATTAACTGCCCTCTGGCAATAGTATTGAGTCCCAGAATGACTGTCAGTTGTCTTCAAAAACACTGCTGTTCCTGTTATTGAAGCTGTTTTCCTTGACCATCACTCGGTACGAGATGCGCATGAAAGAGCCAGTGAGCAGCATGACAAAGAGGATAAGGAGCAAAGACCAGACCCCTGGTTCAATCCCCTTGAGGAAGCTTGGGCTGTCCTGGGGAATGGTGTTGGTTAGACTCAGCAGGTAACCAAGAGTCCAGCCAGATGATGTATCACCCATCTATTGAAATGAAAAGGAGGAGAGGTCAGAAGAGAAGGAGACAGTCTGGACCCAGGTGTGTTTCTGTGCACATGCCCAAGTCCTCCTGTACTTTGTTTGAGACTGATCCAAGGATTAGGCTTGAAATGAGGAGCTTTCCCACTCTCAGTACCCAGAGTGCACTAATAGGCCTTAAGCGCCCTGACCAGTCTCACCTAGCAGTTCCACCCACCCACTCTGCCCATGGGCCTGGGAGCTCCATTTAAGCTCTGGCCTGGGCAGCTACTTCTTTCCTGAGTTGTCCTGTGGTTGCGTGTTGTTCTTTCTGCTTACTGACTGGTTTTCCCAAGTGGACCTCAGGTCTACATTGTTGGTAGTTCTGTCTCTGGCCCTGTTGCATGGTTAAACCTCAGACATATGTTACAGATTGCTTGTCTCTGGCTTTCCAGGCTGGGCTCCCTGGATGGACCCTGGACCTATCTCATTACCCTGCCTTAGTCTGATGATCACCACGTGGCTGACTGAACTGCTATCACAAATGTGGCCCTGCTCAGTGGGACCATGCCTTTGCTGGTGAGTTGTGAAGAGGTCTGGGAATAGGCTTTCTTTTCTTTTGTGAAGGGGAGGACCTGAATCAAATCCTCCTTTCCTTAGGGGCTCCAGATCCTGAAACAATTTCAGACCTTATAAGCTAGTTATAAACCCTCACTAGCATGAAGGTGGTTGCAAAGAGGTAGGGCAGTGTGTTTTGGCTCAGGAAATACCATCAGCAGTTTGTTCTTAGTATTAAGTGGTGATCAAGCCATACTTCCTTCCCTATTAAAGATGGTATTGCTCCAGATAACCAGATAAGGCTTTTGACTCATCTGTTTTTCAGTGGGGATAAGTGTAATCTCTAGCTCTTTGACACTGGTTTTCTTGCTTATCACAACTATGAATTTATTTTGCAAAAACATCTTGGTGGAGAAACCTAGCTGGTTAGGGTTAGGGCTTGTAAGAGTGGGGACAGGCTGGCTTTACTGAAACCAACCCTCCCTTGTAATTAGAAATACCACACTGTAGGTAACTGACCTTCTTCTGGAATGCAGTCCAAATAGACCTGTCAAAGTCGAATGTGTATCCCTTTGTACTGAGATGAAAGATGAAGGCAGACACAATACAGTAATCAGCAAGTGTATCCAGGCTTGTTTGGGACTCCTTAACCAGCTGGTGTCATTTCCGGAAGAAGATGGGGATAAAAATATAAGAAGTAAATATTCAGTAGCTGAATTTCAGGCCTCCTATAACTTCTCATTTCCTGCTCTAGGACTGACTGTGGGACTGGAGGAGGAGTTTATGTCCTCTGCAGACTGAAACCATGTTTCTTGCACCCACTGGACTGTGTTCTGGGAACCAGTGTCATCTCTTAGTGCTTTTGTTCCCATCTTATTAAAGACCAGGCAGTTCCAAGAGCAGCAGGACTGGCAGCCACGTGTCCTACAGTTGCCTTGTAGGTGAACTGCTTGGTATGATTCTCTGCTCTCTAATTAGGTTGAGCTAATGCTGCAGCCTTTCTCTCAATAGGAGCATTAACAAGATCTTCTCTTCTATCCAGAAGCTTTAGGGAACTGCTTATGGGCTTTGCTACCCCGTTAGCAAACCCTTTAGAAATTGTCCAATTTGAATGTTATTGTGGATGCTCGGTCAGTGTAGGTGCAAATGAGGGTGACCTCATAAGCCACCAACTGAGAGAAAGAACTTGCAAATTCCCCCTGGTGTGATCTCCATGGGCCCAGGTGAAATGGGAAAGCCCCTGGAGCCTGAGCGGATGTGTTCCTTAAACTTAAGGAGAGGAGGATAACAGGAACACCAAGGTGATGTACAGGAGTGAGTGAACAGCCTTCCTGTTTACTCCTTAATATGCAGTAAAAGGTACTTGTAGTTTTCGTTTAGTTAAGTCCAGGTGTTACCAGCTGCAGCTGGGATTTGAGAGGAAGGAAAATAAGCAGAGCTTGTTTCCTCTAAAAAAAAAAAAAAAAAGAAAAACCAGGCAAATCCAAGTTTTTTCCCTGATGGAGCCAGTAAGTTATGGCTCTGTCAGTCTGAGGCCCCATGGGATTTTACAACAGACTGTTCCTTGCTTCCCGCTCTCCCTGAACACTAAGTTATTCCACAGTTACCTCTTTGATGGACATCCCACAAAGCCTGTTGACTGCCTGACCCAAGTCAGGAGAGGGTACAGTTTCTCTCATGAAGTCCATGGCCTCAGAAATCACCTACAACAGCAGGAGAAATAATAATCAGGTTGGACTATACCCTGCATTGCATACAGTGCCTATAGGAAAGTAAGTGGCAGTAGCTATGGGGTGCATTGCCAGGGTGCCCTTTCTGTGTGCCTGTGTTGGGGGTTACAGTGCCTCTGATGCGTGCAACAAAGACAAGCAGATCTGTTACTCTCTGGAGATGGAAAAAGGACTGTTTCTATCTTGCATGCAGCAGCCTTCCTGGCCCTGCCTGGATAAGTAGACTGGTCCTTATGCTCCTTGGCACCATGTCCATGGGAGGCTCTCAGGAGCAGGGAGCTGGGGAAATTTCTGTAATTCCTCCCTCTGAAATGCACTCAGTTTGTCCTAGGATCTTGAGCAGACTTTGGACACTAAATCCACAGTCTCGTATATAAGCATGCTTGTGGTGGAGCATGCCCGGATGTTTGCTAAGGGAGTGGCAGAGGATCTTCAGCTTTACCACAGACCTGCTCAGCATGCAACTCTTGGCTGTCTTATCCTTGCTGGCTCTGTGGACCCCCAAAGTTTGTCTCACAGGCAGACACTGCTGAAGCATGAATGAAGAAAGCCCTACCACAGTCATTGGTGGGAAGCCTGTGGTCTATATTTGAACAGCTATGTGCCAGTGAGGGGAAGAGGGTAAGAGTGCATGTGTACAGCATTAGTCAGAGCACTGGCTCTCTTGGCTAGCAGAGGGCACAGCATGGCTGTTCCCACTGTATTTATTAATGATCAAACTGGTCCCGTTTCATGGGTCCTCCATACCAGTTGCCTACCCCAGCATAAATGAGAACCCACCAGAAACCTGGTCCGGAGGGGCTTGAAAACACTGCTGAGGGAATGCTTGAAGAAGCTGCAGGAAGAAATGTTGAGCAGGCTTTGCACAAGCCTTATGCAGGCAGTGGGATTGCTGGAGCCAGTGATGTTGAAGACCACCTCAGGGCCAGGGATGTCCGATGCATTATCACTGAGAGCACAAGGCCCAGTATGCACTGATTGCCACTGCACTTCCCGGGAGTAGGTGAGGGGCCAGCAGGGATTAGACACAGTTTTAGCACTTCTCTGATCCTAGAGACGGAATAAAACAAGGACAGAGGCAACAAGAGAGGAGGTTGGCATCCCAGGGCTTCATAAAGGAAGACAAAATATAACACAGTAAAGAACAGTTTTCCTCTGGCAGCATGATGTTGTAATTGACCAGGCAGGCTGCAAAAGGTTTGCCAAACCTTATCTCAGGTAGCCAACTGCAAGGCCCAGACTCCAGCTCCTCCTGAGTTCAGGGCACGCTGCAATGACTGGACCTGCTGTGGGAGGCTGAGGAGTCCCAGCCCTACCTGCTCTCCCTTAGACCAGAAATACAATTTCAGTGAATCCTGTACTCTTTCTAGTTGCAAGAGTGAGTCTGTTCTGGTCTGCCTTCCAAAAGGCTCAACCCCGCAAGAATCAGTGTTTCTTATATCTAGGAATTCCCCAATATAACTGGTGAAGTGGGTCTGCATGTGGGACATTCAGGTCTCAAATAAGGGGAGGTGTGGAAGCAGATGGGCAGTGAGTAGTTTATTTCTAAAAAATTCAGTTTTGGTGGAGACTAAAATGATTCCTGAGTTNCCCCAGTGAAATAAAGTTTGGAAGAACCAAAACACCGTGTTTTCAAAATGAAATACTGTTCTTTTAAAGATGCTTCAGGGTTAAAAGACAGCAAAGGAAATACCCCAAATGGAAGGTCCCAGTTGGTTTCTGGGTGCTGTTGTTTAGCTTCCCCTTCTAGGATGAAGGAGCAGTTCTGAGGAGCCAAGGGAAGTCTTTGCCTCCCTTCGCCCTGAAGGTGATCTTAGCACCTCTGGAGAGCAATCTTGTGCTCATGTGTATTAAGGAGCCAAATAGAGCCTGCAAGTAGGAAACTCTTGAATAGATGCCTGTGTGTCTGCTTGGAGGGCATTGATTCGGGCTAGAGAGTATGTTTTATAAATGCACTGGGCTTTTTTACATATATGCAAATGCCCTCTGTTAAAGACAGTGACTGACATTTTGCCCATTAGAAGCTACACCTTGTGCAACTGCCATTTAGTGATACCATATCCAAGAACCTTGCAAATGCCCTTCTGGCAGATACTCACTTGAATAAGCATAGAGAGCAGCCTGCTGCGGAGCTGGTCTGTGCCATGGCAGGGGCAGTGATGAGTGTACACATTGTACATGTGCCCATACAGCTGCAGTCTCACTCCCTCTTCTGGTGCCTGATTCTCTTCTTCCACCTTGGAAGTGAGCTGTGTTGAGGTTCCTCCCACAGACAGGACTCCTGCCATCCCCTTTCCAGATGGGACCAACTGTCCTTGCCAGTCGTACTGACCCAGAAAGAACCAGAGAGGTCAGTTCTTAAGACTTCTACATCTGGGTCACAGTCAAATGCAAGCACTAGTGCACAGAGACAGAAAGCAGTGCAGTACAGGCCAACTTCTGGTGCAGTACAGGCCAACTTCTTTTTTTTGCCCACAGGACATAAGGATTCTGAACTGGTGGCTTTGGAGGGAACAGAGGAGCCATTGTACAAGCACTGCCATGTGCTCAGAGAGGTCCCCACAGCCAGGAAAAGGAAACAGGGCTCACCATCCTGGATGGCTTTTCAAGGCAGTGGTCTCAGCATGTAGGAGCAGGGGAGACAGGAGAGGGTGGTGGTGGTAGGGAATGGGAAGGGGGTTTCCAGGTGGGCAGATACGGGCTTCAGGTTCTTCTTTGATGCTAAAGTGATCCTCCTGTCAGAAGAACACTGTGGTTTCATCTCCTGCAGACTTGCAGAACTGATTTTGGCAATGCTGAATTTAGCAGTACAGGCAGAAAGTTTATGTGGGTGTAAGCACTCTGTCCCTGGCTGGGGGAGGCTGTGTTTCTGCCAACAGGGCTAGCAATTCCCTAACCAGTGCATGCTTGCTGCTGGTTACCAGAACTGCTTTTCACTTCCCTGATGTGGAATAACTCAGTCTAACCCACCTTTCTCTTGCACTTTGAGTTCTTCTTGAGACCCTTTGGTTTGAGAAGCCATGGGTAGAGCAAGGAAATTTAAATGTATTCTTTTTGTTTAGCAAGTGTGTTCCGAATATAGACCAGGCCTCTATGCTGGGGACACCCAGCTGTACTCTCACTAGCATTTCAATAAGAGGAAATTTGATGGGCTTTTGCTTCGGCAGCAAAAGACTCTGCTTCTCTGTCCACCATCCACAGGATGTCCTGTAGGACAGCTGGACTCCAGTGGCAATCCCACAGCACCCCACAGACAGCAGCAGTGCCTGTTCGACAGTGGTGCTGAGCTAGAGCTGCAGGGACTTGGAGCAGAGGAGTTCTTGTTGACATCCTTGGGCTAGGCTATGTAAGGTCATCTATGTGAGCATCCTGGATGTGTTGCCCAGAAAACCTCCCATCTGTTAGGCAACTGCAGGAACATGTCAATGAAAGGCTATATTAGAAGTTCGGTCCTTCAATCCAGTTATAACCATCTCACATTATGTCCCCCAACCAGCTGGTGTTGGATATAACCTTCCTCCTCTGAAAGGCTGTGGAAGTTGTGCTTAAGCATTGTTTAAAGTAAAGGGTTTTAACAATCACTCCACATGTCTCTGTGGCTGTTTGTTAATGAGAGTTGCTCAGCTCAGTTCTGTACTCCCCAGGCAGGATTGTCCCTTACCTTGAAGAAGTTCTCCAGGACATAGTTAACAGCAACCCAATTGAATGCTTCCTTGTGTGGACTGGACAGGATCTTTGCCCCCTTAAAGTCAAAGGGGGATGACTTCAGGGCCACAGTCAGGGCTGCAAGGAGATGGGTGAGGCTAAACAGAAAAGAAAAAGAAGGCACACTTGTTGTTACAGGACCCTGCCAGGAGCAGCCTGCAGTGGAGGCACAGATGCAGTGTTTCTGCTGTGCTCCCCACTTTGGGTAGTACCACAGAAGCACAATGACATTGCTGCCACTTCCCTCTCCCCTCACATGGCACTGGGGGCAAGAACAGCAGAGGGATGATTTGAGCAGTTGTGCCACCATTCAAGAATTTGGGAGTTTAGTACCCTCTGCCACTGAGGGAATCCTGTGGCCTTGCACCACTGACCTGGTCCCCTCCAGACCTTACTTTTCCCCAGTGTCTAAAAGGAGATAAAGGTCCCAATAATGAGATCACCAAGAACAGGGTCCACAAAAGTGTGTGTCATAAGGTGGATCTTCCCACCACCATTTCCAACCTGCTGACAAGAAGCACCCCTGCAAGCCCATGTGGGTTATCACATAAACTGAAAACACTTTAGCTTCCAGACTGACAGGTTTTTTTCCTAAGCACTAATTGTGAAGGAGACTTTACACAGACTGGTAGCAGTAGCAAGACCATCATCCTTATGACTGCTTGGAGGGACAGTATGGAGACACAGCCATACTGTACTCCCCTTGAGTACATCGGGACCTGAAGAAGGTTTACCTGTCTAGCAGATTAGGGATGAAACACACTGCAGAGCAGACAGGGTGAGATGCATTTACAGAATGATCCACATGACACGTGCTGATCTCTGGGTGTGGGTTTGCAACATTCACTCACTTCATCTGCCTCTTGCTGGTGGTTGCTCCCAAGAAGAGGGGGGTTTGGCTGTGCTGCTCTGCTGGGATCTCCTTCTGGGCCCAGTTCAAACATGGCTCCAAGCTCTTCCCTACTGTCTGAGGAGAATCTGAGTAGTTGGAGACTCCTGGACCTGAGGACCAGGGGAAAGAATGAAATTTTCTACAGAAACATATGGGAGAAGTGTGAGAACTGTTACTCGGGACGTTGCTGTCCTAGGGCATGGTTAAAGACAGGACCTGTTGCAGGTGGAATGAAGAAGTTCCTCCATGTAGCTCTCCTGCTAAAATATGGTACTGGGAGCAAAACACATGTGCATGTAAATCCCAAATGGCACTAAAAGAACCCTAGCTCTGCTGCTGAGACATCCCGTAAATGACCATGTATCAGCCACATGACTGCTGCAACAGCTGAGGCTGTCTCAGCCCACAGAGGAAGAAATGTGGCTTTAGCCGCTATAAAAGATAGCAGAAGGACACACTGCCATGCAGGCAGAGCTGAGGCTGATGTGTCAGCTCTCTCCTCTAGCCACTTCCTCTTGTGTTGGAGGAGCCATCTTCCGAGTCCCGCACAGGCAAGCAAGACACCTCTGCTCTAAAGGAAGCTGGTGCTGTGCGGAGAGGAGCTGTGTGCAAGCCTTGAGTCATCTTTCCAGCAGATTTAATGGGTTCTTAAACCCTGGTTTTGACCTACTGCCCAGGAAGAGCCTCACCTCCCCATGCTCTGGCCCACTTGTCTTCCTGCCTGCATGACTCCCTCACCACGTGCTCTGCTCTCCTGGGCCCTGTATAGGGCTGAGGTACAGCTTTCCTATGGCTACTCAAAGGCTGTGACCACACTGCCATGCAGACAGAGGACTACTTCTCACACCTGGGTGAGCAACCTGCCTGGACCTCTTGTTGCTGCTGCTGACAAACTGCTGCATCGAGCTACAGTTGCTGTTTTTAACCCAGACAGTGAAGATGGCAGCAGCCAAGGGACACATACAAGGTTTTGGGGATCTCTTATTGCATCTTCCGTATGCGGTTTGCATTGCTTACAGTCTGCAAGGGCACAAACCCCCTTCTCTGCTTCTTGTGCAGCTGCCTTCCCACAGCACTGCTACTGAGAGTTCAGGGTTTCCCAGCATCCCACTATAATCAGGCTTCAACATCAAAGCAAGATTGAAAGACAGGGAAGTTAAACCCCGAGCATTAATGCATGAAACCTTTTCAGCTGCCTTTGGCAGGGCCAAACTGATTCAAACTAGTGAGGAAGACCCCAATATTCTCCAAAATGTGAGACCTAAAACCAAGCTGAGCTCATGCTTGTGCTGTCAAACCCCACACAGGGGGCTGGAGTCTTTGCATCTCTGTTGTCCTGGAGCTACACCACTCACTGTCCAGAGTACAGTCAGGAGGAGACAGAGGATACAAGGAGTCACCTTGCAGCCAGACTTGTCTCCGTTGCTGTTCACTGTCTCGCCTGGCTGAGAAGATCAGCAACCTTGGCTCTGCCACTGATCCATGTGGACATCAGGATGAACCCCATCCTCCCTGTGTGCTTCGCTGCCTGCAGCAGGCCAAAAAAACCTGTCACCTGCTACTGCCAAGTGCTCTGACATCCAGCTGTGTATGGCTAAATCTGCCCATGTCGAGAAGACTCATGCTGAAAATAAGCAGCTTGTGCTTCACTATCAACACTACTTCAGTGTGCAGCTAGATGATACAGGAGCCGAAGAAATTGCAGCAATGGTCCACATACAGATCTCTGGGTTTCCATCTATCCCATGCCAGTCCCACAGACCACCAAACATGAATCGGGCACCTTACCTTGCACAGGACAGGAACTACATTCCCTGATCACCCCGGTCTTGTTTGCCTTGGTGGTGGTCCACTGGTAGATGAACAGGATCGTGTGGGATGGGCCAGCATCCAGAACAATGCCATACTGGAAAACCCCAAAAACATTCTAGATAAACACCACTGAATGCATGCTGCTTTGTTATTGTAGGGTTACTCAGCATTATGTAGGTATTCTGGGTAACCCATGGGCCTGCACTGCAGTATTTGAGTTAATTTTTCACATTCAAAGAAAGGGTGAAGCCTGAAGATGATGTGGATCTGCAGGGAACCATCTGCATTTCTGAATATACGAGGAGCAGCAGGAGTGGAGAAACACCCAGAAATCCATCAGACCTACAGTGGCATGCACTGTAGCTGTTCCTGAAATCAAGTAAAGGGCTTCCACTGAGACCTGAGCCACATCGAGCTCAGGAAAAACAGGTCCTAAAGCACTGGGAGGTGGCATTATACAGGCTCTTGACTGAATCTGGGACTCACACTGATGCTGGATTTGTTTGCTAGGGCTTTCATGCAGGAATTGGAGGGCTGTGGCTTGTTCCTACTTCTGAGGAACCTGAGACTCCTGTATCTGATGTCCCACTGCAGAGATGGTGTGCCACGGGCTGGGTTTACCCTGGTGTGTGCCAGACCTGTGTGAGCCACAGCACACTGGGACCAACTAGCACATACACTGTCCAACGCAGCAGCCCCACAGAGACCAAGACAATGTCTTGGCAGAAACAGCAGCAGTGAACATGACATCTCTCAACACCTTGTCCACTGACAGTTCTGTTGCCTAGCACTGAAGCTGAGGGCTTTCTTAGTCTCTTTGCAGCCCAGCGTCTGGTCTATTTGCTGCTGATCGAGCCTTGCTGAACTGCACCTCATATGCAAGGGTTAGGAAATGACAGGCTGCTGGGGGTACCCTGCAGCACTGCTCTCTGTGGCTGTTCTGGACATCCCCACACTCAAAATAGCGCCAGTGCTAGCCTAGGGTCTCGTCCTCTCCCCCCTATTACATGACCCCAAACTGGGACATCTATACAGATGGGAAAGAAACTCATGAGATCTGGGAGGTACGTGGTAGTGCATGGTCTAAGACGTATCTTGCACAGAAATAGTTGTAGCTGTGACTGAGTGGGAGGAGAAACCTCCTGAGAGGTTGATGTTGACACCGTCAGAAGGGGTTTAGCACAAGACAGAGCCTGGCTGCAGCCTCCGAGCAAAGCTGGCTGCCAGCTGCCTTCCTGGGAGCTCCCAGCTGCACCAGAGACAGCACCCAGGACTGGAGCTGAAGCAGAAATGCAGAAGGAGGATGGAGGTCCCTGCCCAAGCCTGCTGGCATCCTCCCATAGAAGTGACAGCTCGTACTTCTCACAGGGACATGTTGGCTGCCGCAGAAGAGGAAGAAACAAATGGTATTGGTGGAGAAACCTGGATTTTTTTTCCTCCTTCACAAAATGAGAGGCTGCTGCTGGGAGTGTAAGGGAGGAGACGGGATCACTGCATTTCTGCCCCAGCTCAACACCAGGGAAGAATAGGGCATGAAGCAATAACGGGGTTTTTTAATCCAATTTTGTTTCTGGGAGGAGCGTGTCTCTAAACACACAGGTTAACCTACTTCTGTTTGATTAAACCATAGCGTGCCACTGATCTCACCTCAGCAGTGGTGCATCAGGAGGCAGAGCAGACGGGCATTAACCCCCCAGTCACTAGGCAGATCTGACCCTGTTGCATAGAGCAGGTTGGCTCTTTGGTTAAAATCAAGAGAGGACAGAAGAGGAGAAGGCATGGAAGATAATTTTTTTTTTTTTTTTTAAAGACAGAAGCAGCAGTTCAGGGCCAAATTCCTAGCAACCTTCAAGAGGGACCTAGCTCTTTCCCTCCTCTGACAGCACTGGTCCCTTGCCACTCTGGGGTAGCTCCTGACATGGGCTGCCTCTCCTCAGCCTACAGTGAGCATCTCTGCTGATCCATGGACCATATCCAGCCTCAATTTCTGTGACCAGCCAAAGGAGTTGGCTTGTTTTCAGTTTGAAAAGCTACAGCATGTTGAAGGATGCCAACCCATCCTTGCCGTCTTGTTCTAGTCCCCTCCTCAGTTTGTTGTTTCAGGCTAGTAAATAACTTAGTAGCACAATGAATATAAAAAGCAACAAAACACACCAGTTTAAATGCCTGGCTTGCACAAGGAAATAGGCAGGTTCTCCTTAAGAAGCAGTGCCACAGATGAGGAGAAGGTCCTCTGCTTACTGCCCCACTTGACCCCTGGCTTGGCTGCCCCTTGGGCAGGTGGATGCCCTTACCTTGGTCCTGAGAGGGGTGACGGGCACATCTTTAGTGGAGACACAAAGCAGCACAATGCCTGTCAGTCCCGCTATGATCACCAGCCAGGGGGGAAGGAGTTCACGCCAAGACATGAAGCACTTTCTCCTTTCACAACGAGTCAAAAGAGGAAGCAGTGGAGCAGCACACTAGCAGCGGCTGCTTTTTATAACCTTTAAAAAGAGGAGAAAGGCGGGGCCGGGGCCAGGGCCAGGCTCTGACTTCAGCCCAGCCCCAAGCCACAGGGGCCACGAAGAGTGTGTGGGCCAAGCTGCGATGCGTCAGGCATTTCTCCCTTCCATCACTCCACGCAATAAATAAAATGACTGCTTTATGCCCGTTCCAGTGCTAGCTTTGCAAAGGCATCAGTGCAATCCTGGAACTGCCCCAGGTGGTGGGGTTGAGGTAAACAGAAATGTGGGGTTAACTCATCTGTGTAATAAGCAGAAAGCAGGCAAAACTCATCCGTTTGGTATTTTGCACCTGGCAGTGCTAGCTGCCAAAATTAGAAGTGGGGAGACTCCTTGTCGCTGGGTTTACTTTATATCTGAAGGCTCCAGGGTGGACCTGGGGTGCTACCCCACAACCATCAGGTTGGGGCAGAGTGCAGGCACTCTGCCTGGTTTCTTCAGACTGCTTCTGCCTCCTTGTTCATTCTCAGGTGGCACTGGGATAGGAAAACATCTGCACATTTGGGTTTCCACCGGCAGGAGACTTGCTGGTTTGGTCTTTGCTGTGAGTAGGAGATGGCAGGGGCTGCTTGGGTCTTTTGCCCCAGAAGGCCAGTGTCAGGATAGGTGCCTGTACACCCCTTCCTGATAGCCTCCCCATGAAAGATAACCATCCCCCAGACTTTACAAAACATGCACCTGCTTTCTCCTTTCCGGTGCCACAAAGACACGTCTCTGAGACCAGAATTGCTGAAGAAAAATGTGTTAGTCCCAGGAGAGGTGCTTCTTTCTGGCTGTCTCCATCTGTTTCCCAGTGACTAGGTCTACGAATAAAAGTGCAACTCCTTTAAAGAAATGTTTTTGTTAGTGTGAGCTGGACCATTCATTGGCAAAGCCAGTGTGTCCCCACCAGCAGACTTCACCAGCCAGGCCTGTCTGCAGAACTAAAGGAATGATACCTTCTTGGTCTTGCAGGGGTATTTGGAGATGCACCTGTTCTTCTTAGAGTTGTTTTAAGCAAAGTGCCAGAATTTCCTTATCTTTCTGCAGACTTTAGACTCCAGTTCAGATTTTGCTGGTCAGCAACTAGAATGCATCTGCAGATGTCTTATAGTGACAGGACAAGGGGCAATGGTTTTAAACTGAAAGTGAGAAGGTTTAGATTGCATGTAAGGAAGAAATTTTTTACAATGAGGGTGGTGAGACACTGAAACAGGTTTCCCAGAGAAGTTGTGGATGCACCATCACTGGAAGTGTTCAAGGCCAGGTTGGACAGGGCTTGCAGCAACCTGATCTAGCAAAAGAAGTCCCTGCCTATGGCCGGGGGGTTGCACTAGGTGATCTTCAAAGGTCCCTTCCAACCCAAACAATTCTGTGATTCTTTGGTTTGCTTACACTTGGGCTGACAATGCTCTAGTTTGCAGGTGGGACACGGATTAAATTGCCAGAGTGCTGGCAGCCCTCCTCCCCCTGCTCTCATGTCTGCCTGGGAGGACAGGCAGCTTTCACGCACTTCGCTGGTGAGGATTTGTGCAGCAGTTCAGCTTGCTGCAGTGCCACAAATAAAATAGGTGCCCCAGGCATCCTCCCGTCTCAAAGAAATGCTGCATCTGGGATGCATGGAGTGGCTGCTCGTGCTGTGGCAGTTGGCTGATTGCTCATGCCCATGGGCTGGTCACAGTAGTTTATACCAATATTGCGATATATCATCAGCACCTAAGGATATCCGGCAGCTACCGAGGAGCTGCCAGATCCTGCCATGGTCAGGCTGGTCCTGCTTTGGTCCCACAGAAACCACTCACTGGCAGAGCAGTGTGCACCTCAAACCATGCAGGGGTTGCTTTTGCAGCTGGGACACGGAGAAGGAAAATGCGGGATCTAAGGAGGTTGCAGCAGCTCAGGGCTGGGAATAGTGGAGTGCACCTACTCTGTCATCTGTATGTTGGGGTTTGTGGGGGTCTGTTGACAGACCCAAGTGGTTTGGGGGGGCTCTAAATCACATAGGTTGTGCCTCAACAATTACACTAACTGGTGGACAGACGCCAAAGGGGTTTCTGCGATGGCTTGGAGTGATGCAGCTCTATACAATCCTGGCACCTGGCTGCAGATCTCATGAAGGACAAATTAGGATTTTTTTTCCCCACTCTGTAGCAGCTATCTTGAAAGTACGGGCCTGCAAATGTCAAGCCATGACAGGGAAAGGCCACTTCTCCTTTGTGAGGCTGCTTTTGGTTGCATTTCTCGTTTTCACCGCTGTCTGCCACGCCTCAGCCGAGCAGTGGCGGCCGCCCCGCCGGGGGGCGGGATGCCTCACGCACCCGCAGGCACCCCGACATCTGCTGCCGCATTCCCGTATTGGTGTCGATTGGAGCAGCTTGCCTTGGGGCCTTGGGGCCCGGCCGCCTTCCCCAGCGCTCAGCCGGCAGCCGCAGCGGCTCCCCGGCACGGCGGGTGCTGTGGCCCCGGTGTCGGTGCCGGGGGGGAATTGCGGGGAGCCCGGGCGCCCCACGGCAGTAGCGGCGGAACCTTTGTGCGGCGGAGGGGTTCCGCGGGGCGGGGAAGAGCGCCGGACCGCTCTGAGCTGGGGGACCGGAGAGCGGGGTGGCCCGTGGAGCGCGGTGGGGAAGCTGTGGCGGGAGCGGGCCCGGCGGGGCCCGGCCAGGCCGCCATGTATGCGGGGCTGCAGGAGCTGGGGGTGGCCAACGGCGAGGACCTGAAGGAGACGCTGACCAACTGCACGGAGCCGCTGAAGGCCATCGAGCAGTTCCAGGTGAGGCGGGTCGCCACGGAGATGGCCGGGCGGCGGGGGTACACCGGGGCCCGTGGCGGGGGCCGCCCACGAGGGGCCGGGGCTGTGGGGTGGTAGGGAGCACGAGAAGGCCCTAAGTGGGGTGTGTGTTTTGTGGTTTTTTTTCGGTTTTTTATTTTTTAACCAGCAGGCTTTAGCAGTCCCTGCTGTCGTTTGCTGGCTAGCGGAGCCGGCTAACCCCCTGCCTCCGTCTCTGTCCGGTGTTTGTGTTGGCAGACAGAAAATGGAGTGCTCCTGCCCTCGCTGCAGTCGGCCCTGCCCTTCCTGGACCTGCACGGCACCCCCCGGCTGGAGTTCCACCAATCGGTTTTCGACGAGCTGAGGGAGAAGCTGCTGGAGAGGGTCTCTGCCATCGCTTTGGAAGGGAAAGTTGAGGAGAGGTTTGTCGGCAGCCTTGCTGGTTATTCGGAGTGAGCTTGGGATCTTGCGTGTAAATTACTTAGAGTGGACTAGTGACTTCTGCAAAGGAGAGTTAGGTTGCTGGGGGATTAAGTTCAAGTGGCTTTGAGATGAGCCATTGTGGTCCTTTACTGTAAGGTGGTACTTAGTCTCTTGCTCTTACATGTTTTCAGATACAAGAAGCTGGAAGATCTCCTAGAGAAGAGCTTTTCCTTGGTCAAGATGCCTTCCATACAGCCTGTGGTAATGTGTGTCATGAAGCACTTGCCCAAGGTAAAACCAGTCCTCCGGGTGGGCTGTGCTGTCGTCTGGGCTGCATACTCCATCTGCAGACCTTTTGCAAGTTTGTTGTTTAGTGACTGAAGATTTACTACGTTCTTGTATCTGGTAGCAACTTAATAGACCAATTCAAAAAAGATTTTACATTTTCATAATCAGATGAGACTATTTCACTATTTTATTCAATATATGCAGCTTCCTGAAAGTAAAGTCACTGATAGGTGGATTTTCCCACAGCTGATTTAAAAAATCTATGACAATTGGAAAATAAGATTTGAAGAATGTGATTAGAAGTAGACAGGAGTGAGGTTCAGTTCTGTGAAACAAAAACTTCTAGAAGCAGCCTTATTAAAAGCATCATACTGTACTTAAAGTTAATGGATTAAAAACTGCTACTAGAACTTTTATAAGTTACTGAGTTTTGAAACATCACCCCAGATCTTAGTGTGATAGGTTTAAAGGAAGTCTTAAGTGTCTTAGGACTGGCTGACTGTTACAGGAGTAGGGAAGGCAAAAGATGAGTCTGTGATACTGCCTGTTGTTTAATTGCATTGTTGTGTAAATTACGAGACTGCCTGAGATTATGATTTAGACATCTTCTGTAGTCAGTTACTTTTAATTGGACAGTCAGGCAGGTAAGCTGCTCTGCACTTTGGTAACTGCTCTGTTGCTCATAGGTCCCTGAAAAGAAGCTGAAGTTAGTGATGGCTGATAAGGATTTATATAAAGCATGTGCAGTGGAGGTGAAGCGCCAGATTTGGCAGGATAACCAGGCTCTGTTTGGTGATGAGGTATCTCCACTGCTGAAGCAATATATCCTGGAGAAAGAAAATACTCTCTTCAGCAATGATATTTCTGTCTTGCACAATTTCTTCAGTCCGTCTCCCAAAACAAGACGTCAAGGAGAGGTAAGGACAAGGAAACCTCTTACAACATGCTTGTGAATGGAATTCATCAGCTTTCAGTCAACCTCATCAAATAACAGAACGTCCATTTCACCCACCCGTCTTCACTACTGAAGTTGTTTGGCTGGACAAGGTATTTGCGAGAACTACCAGGCCATTTTCTCCTACATAGCTTGATGAAAGCAGCAGGAATTATTTTAATAGTTACTCAGTGCTGTGTAATAATTGATTAATGTTCTAAACTGTTTATGACCTTTTAAAAAAACAGCAAGGCCAAATTTTTTCCTTCATTGCTCAGTCTGGCTTTAATACCCCTCATCTGTTCTGAAGGATGAGTGTCTATCAAATCAGTTTGAATATCTTAAATTTCTTTTCTTGGGACTTTTTTTTTTAGCAGGACATAGCCTAAAAAAGCTTTGGATTTTTTTTTCTTTTTTTTTAAATGGAAAGGGACATTGAAAGTTGTAGCGAAGCTGGCATTCAGAAAAGTTGCTCTTTGAATGGAATTACAAGAAGTGGCTGAGCTGATCCAACACTCAGGCACAGGAAGGGCAGGTGCTGCTCATCCCCTCCCTCCCTGTAGCTCTGGAGATTATCAGACCCTTCCATGAGCTGATTCAGCTCAGTAATTGCTACAGAAACTCTGGCAAATAAAACCAGTAACTAGTTTTCCAAGACAGTGAGCTGGATCTGCTCAAAGAAGAGATCAGCTGGCACCAAAGCCATTGTAAGGAGATGGGCTGGATCACACAGGCAGGCTTGATGTGGGAGGGAACAGTGGCATAGGCATTAGGAGGAGTGGGTCTCTCCTCTTCTTGGCAACAGCAAGCCGTTCCAGTGGTTCAGCTATAATGTGTTGCTTTACCTCAGGGGGCTTTTGCTCCAAAAGGGAAATATCAGAGTTCCTCTAAGGACCTTGCTATTGAGAATGCTAAGGAATTGCAGTGATAAGGCAGTTTAAAGCTTTAATTTCAGGGAGGGTAGCACATCTGCTACATGGGGGGTTTGATTTGGGTCTGTTTTGCTTTCAAAAACCCATTTAGTGTAAGTGCTCTGATGCAGTTTACCTCAAGTTTACACTGCAGACTTATGGTTTAACCCCGGCCTGCAGCTAGACACCACACATCTGCTTGCTAACTCCCCCCCCCCGGTGGGATGGGGGGAGAATTGGAAAGGTAAAAGAAAGAAACTCATGGTTTGAGATAACTTTAGTAATTAAAAAGAAATATCAAGAAAAAATTTATAAGGAAAAAACAACAAAGAGAGACAAAAATAAACCCCAAGAAAAACAAGCGGTGCAAATGAAAACAATTGCTCACCACCAACCGACCGATGCCCAGCTGGTCCCTGAGTTGACCCCCCACCAACCTCCACCCCCAGTTTTATTGCCGAGCATGACACCTTAGGGTCTGGAATATCCCTTTGGACAGTTAGGGTCAGCTGTCCCAGCTGTGTCCCCTCCCTACTTCTTGTGCACCTCCAAACTACTTGCTGGCAGGGCAGCCTGAGGAGTCATACTGTGTAAGCACTGCTCAGCAGTAACTAAAACATTGGTGTGTTATCAACACTGTTTTCAGCACAAGTCCAAAACAGCCCCCTACAAACTGCTATGAAGAAATTCAATTCTGTCCCAGCCAAAACCAGTAGAAGACTTCACCTTCATTCTCATGCCTGTAGCCTGAAGGTAGATAGAAATACAAAAACACTTCCAAAGAAAAGTGAGTTTTGTTCATGTTGCACTAATTGTAAATTATATTTATCAATAACAGGTACTGCTTCTTACTTGTTTTACGTAGCTGAGCACCTAATTTTACAAATGCTTCAATTTCATTTTGCAAGAGAGCCTTTTCTTGACGTTCTTTATTCTTTCATTATGGCTATGAAAGATTTGGTGAACATCTGTTGAACAAACGCTCTTGGAAATCTTGGTATAAATAGTTGCTTTTCAGGAACTCATGTCAATGCAGATGTTTCAATCTTGATAAATCATGTAAAAGAATTTACATTTTGTGTGCATGTGAAATAACACTGTCTCTTGGTACTGAGTGCACATTTTTTCCATTTTGAGTTTAGGTGGTTCAGAAGCTGACCCAGATGATTGGGAAGAACGTGAAGCTTTATGATATGGTGTTGCAGTTTCTGAGAACCTTGTTCCTTCGGACAAGGAATGTTCATTACTGCACGCTACGGGCAGAGCTCCTGATGTCGCTGCATGACCTGGAAATCAGTGAAATCTGCACCGTTGACCCCTGTCATAAGGTATTAATCATGTGGGACAGATAGGAGTATTACTGGAGAATTTTCTGTTTCGCCCACTCCTGTGCATACCTGCTGCCCTGCAGGACTTCAGCCCAGAGAAGATGACTCCTCTCTGTGAAGAGGGTTCAGACCTTGAATCCAAAAGTCATCTTACATTCCTTGGAACCTCAGGTGAAAATTTAATCTTGGTTAACCAGCAGCTTGCTTTCATTTCATAACCCATAAATCACTCAAATTTATGGTACTTACGCAGTGTTAAAAACAACGCCTAATCTGACCTATGTAGATTCTGCAAAAAATAATCAACAACATTAGCTAGCCCCAGGTTCTTAATCAGATCTTACTTCCCTCCCTGTTGCACCTGGTGTGATAATACTCCATCTGTCAGTAAACTGTGTGTGTAACATTAAATACTTCGGGTCTTGAATTATAAGAAAACATTAAACTATTGAAATATTTGGGGTGACAGATGTGTTGTTAATGTCACACCAGGTTCTTCCTACTGGTATTTTGTCTGTGGTCAGCATCCCTCTGATCTAGAACAAAGCTTTTTCTCTTAAGTAATGCTGTTAAGTTTTATGTGTATTCAGCTTATAGAGAATATGTCCTAGAGTGATGATGTTAGTGCATGTTTTTTAATGTCTTCTGCTCAAGAGTCACAAAATCAGTATACGGACAGTGACTGAATAAAAAAGGGCAATTCTTGTTCAAGTCACAGATCATTTTCAGTGACCTCGTTTTGCCACCGCAAAGTGCTGTGACTGCTGCAAGGAAAGGAAGCCACAATGAAAGCATTTCAGAAAATTCAGCAAGTTGTTCTTTTTTGACAGCTGAAATGTTGGGGGAAAATACATGTTGTTTTCTGAAAGGGGAAAAAAGCCCTTAATTTTAGGTCCAGTAAAACATTTCACTTAACTGTCTTTGTCCATTTTGATAATATCTTCTTCTAAAGCAGAAGTGCCTCCACTGTTAATATCCCCTACTTACACGGTGGGAATGGTATTGCAATGGCTAAAATATCCCATGTTATTATTGCTAAGTGATGCTCCTTCTTTGTCAGCTTCCTACTTGTGTAAATCCACATTGATCACTTGTGCTGGGCAGCAGTGTATTTTATACATGCCTCTTCCTTAATAGGCAGGGAATGCCTTTCTTGGGAGGGGAGAAAGTGACACCAGGTTAACTTGCATTGGTATCTCTGACCTCCTTTTGGAATGTTGGTATTTCTGACCTCCTCTGTATTTGTTACCAGTTTGCTACCATACCTAAGTATATTAATAAAATGTATTAATTCCAGATATTTGGAGGTCATTTGAGCCTGTTTTCTCTGACACTGTATTTTTTTGTTGGTTTACCAAGTTGCTGTGGTTCATAAAGCTTTCTCCTTTTTTATAACAGTTCACCTGGTGCCTTGATGCTTGCATTCGGGAGAAGTTTGTGGACAACAAAAGAGCTCGGGAATTGCAAGGGTTTCTGGATGGAGTGAAGAAAGGACAAGAACAAGTGTTGGGGTAAGGCACTCGGGCTGTTTATTGAGAAACTGTAAATGGGTTCCTGGCAATCACAACATCTGACAGGTATTGTAGGTGTTAATTCTTCCCTAGAGCCAGCTAACAGCCAGTAGCTCTTCTGTGCAGTCAAATCCAGTACTTTAATGAGCTTTAATGCAGTAGGGCATAGCCAGATGTGTTCTGGTGATGTAGCTTGTACTGCTTAAATTACCACCCTTGAATCTCCCCTGTAGCCTGGTAACTGACTGTGGGAGATTACCTGCTTGATTTCAGTGCAGAAGACCTCTAGTAATTGTGTCAGATAACAGGCTCTTTCAAGTCAAAGAAATAACATTCATGGTATTTTTACAAGGCAGGAGAAAGTTCATCAGGTGGACAAAAGACAGAAATTCAGGTTTTACATTATCATAGTAAGGGTATTGTTAGAGTACTTGTGCTGTGTCTGCCTCTCTTCTTAAACATAGCAGTGTGAGTGTGCTTATAAAAATATAGTGTACATGTGCACACACTACTTTGACGTTACATCTGACAATTGACAGGGTTACAACAAAGAACAGGCTCAAACATCTTAGTCTGGTGAAACACACTGGTGTCCTACAGCTGGATATGGAACTGTGCAGTAGGATTGTTTGTTATGTATGACATGTATTTGATTTTTACTTCTCAGGGACTTATCAATGATCTTGTGTGATCCCTTTGCCATTAACACCTTAGCCTTGAGTACCATAAGGCACCTGCAAGATCTGGTTGGGCAGGACACCTTACCCAGGGTGAGTTTTGCAGCTTGTGTACCTAATCTGAACTACAGTCTTAATTGAATAGCATTCATCAGCAAAGGGCTGTACCGTAGAAGTACGATTAAGTTCTCAAATGCACGTGTAAATTGAAATAAGTGAAACACGATACTACCTATCCATTTGTAGCACATGCCTTAGAGCTCTGCAGGAGCACTGTTTGGAGACGGGCTTTTTGGAGCTCTCCGAATTGACAACGAATTCTTTGCATGGCTCGTTCTATCCTAACAGCTATGCATATATAAAATCATATAGAGACTATTGCCTCCCTGTTTTGTCCTTCCATTGGTTTGCCTAACAGCAGCAGCCTTTTTTCCCCTGCCATGGCAAAGGCAATGGATTTGTTTACACTGTTCTGGTCTGTTGGCTGTGATATAATAGTTCCTGCAAGCAGTGTCTGCAGGAGGTACTTAAATGTTAAAGGAGGGTAGCCTTACAGGTGTGTGAAGAGTGTGAGGCATTTGCTGTTTTTATCCCTGAGTTCTTAAATTTTATTGTTAGATTGAGTAACTCCGTCATTACAGTTTCAGACTGAAAGTTGTTTTGGTTTCAGGGCACAATATAAACAAAAAACCACTCATTCTTACACACACTTTACTTGATTTGTCCTGTCACGCATTATATTTCAGTATACTAATTTGGCTGGACACATTTAAAAATGATGTCGTGATCAGATCAGCTGCACACTTCTTGGTGCATTATAAAATGTTACAAAAACCCACAAACTCTCCAGTTTGTCTGTTATTTGATTCCCATTTGAGGAATCAGTTGTGAATTAAATCAGAGCACTGAGTGCCTCCAGCAGTCCAGCAGAGCTTTGAATGTAAACCACTACTTCCAAATAAATATCTCTGTGCAACTCGTGGAAGATCAAAATAGCTGTTTTTCTCCTCCCCTTAAAATTCGAGGAAAGCCCAGATCTGCTGCTGCTCCTTAGGATGCTGTCTTTGGGACAGGGGGCCTGGGACATGATTGACAGCCAAGTCTTCAAGGAACCAAAAATGGTGAGCCATTTTGATGGTTAGAATTTAACATATGTAATTAAACAAATTTAGACTTGTTTATTATTTTATTGCATCCGTGATTTAATGTTCATTCTGCATACCTCCCATCATAGCTTTCTTAGAAAAACATGTAAGTGGTCACAGAGCAGCAGCTCAAGTGGACATGCTGTAAGCTTCGTTTACCTGCTTTTTATTTACATGGATGCCTGGCCCTTACTGTTTTAAAATCAGACTGTACCTCTGTTGAATTCTACACTGGTTGCTCATTGTTCCTGGGAACTTCTACACAGCTGGAATTGTGGAATTGGGAAAGGTCTCTCAGAATAAATGCTATGTAATTGTCAAAAGAAAGGATTTGAGCAGGAGTATTTATGTAGATGAGGTGAAGTACAGTTTTCTTAATTACCAGTGGAACATGGGGAAGTGAATTATTCAAGAATTTTGACTGGAACTGGATGTCTGAAAGCTTGTTTTCCTAAGTGTAGGATGGGGCTCATAATACTGCCTCACTATTTGTTACGGCACTCTAGGACCATTAGGTGGCATGAACTGATTGATGAAAGCATTGTTTTTTCCCCTCTGTTCTTCCATCCCTCTAAGGAAGCTGAGCTGATCACGAAGTTCTTACCTATGCTGATGTCTTTTGTGGTGGATGACCACACGTTCAATGTGGATCAGAAACTGCCCTCAGAGGAGAAGGGGCCAATTCCCTACCCCAGCACCATTCCTGAAGCTTTCACCAAGTACGTAATCTGTCTTACCACCTTTGTACCAGTCTTGTTACCAAAGTAAAACATCAAGGAGCCAGCCAACACTGACTGGAAAAAATACTGTATGTGGTAAAATGAAGACTTAATTGGAGTAAGATTTAGTCCTGGTTAATCAGGCCAGAACTGTTCCTTTAGCAGAACAGGTTTCCGTGATTCTTCAAATACAATTTCTAGACAAACTTTTAATGACCATTCTTTTGGCAGATTGAATATGGAAGTACTTGGTATTACTGCTTTCAAATATGCTGCTTGTGTAGCTTCCCAAGCAGTGAATGATGAATGTTTGAGTGATACTTGGGTGCAGCTGGACAAGTACCCATGCTTGGTTCTGAAGAGTGCTATTGTAAATCATAAAGTTGGCTTTTTTGTTACACAGACACTCATTCTCTGTTCATAACCTATCACTTCAGGGACGTCAAAAAGATAAATAAAACCACTATGTGCTATGTTGTATTCAGGTCTTGCACTAATTTCCAGCACAATTCTTGTCTGTATGCCAGAATCTGGAGTACCGTATCCTGCTAGTTGTACTCTCCTCTGTGGCAGTGTTGATATTTGACGTTTGTGAAACAAACAAAACAGTATTGGACTTTGTATCATTTTTGAGTATTTGGCCTTCTAAAACCTGTTTTGAATGAGTACTTATTAATACTATTATAAATATTCACAATCAAGTCCAACTGTTTGATTGTGAGACAGCACAATGTTTGCTGAATGGTAAATTTTTGTGGACAATGGTAGTAAATATAATGATGATCATCTACTCAGTCACTGAGTAGCTGCTCTGCAGCGGGTTTGAGGTTAGCCACTGCTGTAACTGCTTGATTGCTATCCAACGGTATTTTAAACCCTCTTTAAAAAAGAAAGAAAAAAATCTGTTCTAGCTTTATCGATTAAGAAACTTTGCTTCTGCCATAACAGATTCTTGCAGGAGAACAGAATAGCTTGTGAGATTGGGCTGTATTACATCCTTCACATCACTAAACAGAGGAACAAGAATGCTTTCCTTAGGCTCCTACCAGCACTAGGTAAGTTTTTGTCTTGCCTTCTATTCTATTCTATAGCTGTTTGCCTTATACTGGACACCCAGGAGGCAAGTAAACCTGGAGTGAAAGTGATTTCAGAGTCAAAGATGTAATGTTCTGCCTTTGGCTCTTCTGGTGGCTTAGTTGTAAGGCCCTGCAGAAGTGTTTGTTTTTGTCTGCAATTAGGATACTTTTCTGCTGATCCAAGAATTTAGGGATAGTGGCTGAAGGTCAGTAGTTCCTTAGATTGAGGGCTGTATTAACAATGAAATTAGCTGAGAACTGTTTGGAATGAATCTGAAAGATAAAAGAGCAGATGGCTTAATTCTGCCGCTGCTTATAGTAATTGCAGGTGGCCAGAAGTTCTTGGGGCTTGGCTTTGTGTGGTAAAAAAACCTGTAACAAAACAGGACCGAACATAGCCTTAAATTTTTTCCTGGGATTACCTTTGTCACTGACTTCTCTGGGGTAAGTTGCATGAGAACTCTGAAGCAATCTTAGGAATTGCAGCTCCCAGTAATGGCAGCAGGGGTTCACTTCCCACTCCCTCACCCCAGCTCTGGTGTTCTTTGAACCCTCTGCTGAACTGTCAGCTCATTTATATGGGTGAATTTTCCACGGGTAAGTGATTTGTATCTGCTTACTATGGGGTCTGAGGAGTACAAGGAGGTGGATGTGGCCATGAACAGAGGATGATGGAGAAGGATGTTAGGGGACTTTGTGATTTTGGCAGGAGCAAGCTACTCTGTGACTTCAGCCGTGGTGGAGACATGGGCTTTCTACATATTCTTCTCACCCCTCTGCTCCTAACCTTTTATGTCTGAAAGATCAAAGCCACCTGCCTGGGCTACCTGTTTGAAAAGGAAATCTTACTGCAGAGTTTTCAGCAGGAACATCTGCTGGGTAGTCAGTTTTGGCACATCGTTGTCAGTCTCAGTTGCTTTCCTTTTCATGTTGTATAGTTGAGACATTCAGTGACTTGGCCTTCAGTGATATTTTTCTGCATCTGCTTACTGGTAACCTCACACTGCTGGGTGATGAATTTGCACTCGAGGAGTTCTGCACCAATCTCTTTGATGGCTTCTTTCTCACTGCCTGCTCAAGGTAAATGTGATTTTCCTTAGGGGAAAGTGAGGAAAGTGAGGGTACAGGATACCTGAGAGAGTTTATACTGCTTTGAACTATAGTTTAATAGTTCAGCAAACTTTTCACATATAGTGGAAATATTAGCCTGATGCTGTTTTTCTTTAAGGCTTATATTTTGTGATCATGTTTTTATCAGCAAAATTGTTGTGTTGATTATGAATTATTACCTAAACTGTAATTCATCATTCATAAGTTGGAGTTGCAAAAGACAATATCCTTCATGCTTTGCAGTAGCTCTGAACATGTAGAGCTAACTTCAGCTCTTTGCAATATCAGCTGCACACAGAAAGTCTGTTTGTATCTGTTAATTCTGTTAAGTCAGTGTGGTTCAACTGGTGACCTGCAGACCAGATCTAACCTCCAGGAGGCTTCCCCAAAAGTGACTAGAACTGCTGTTCAGGCATAGCGGTATGTGCTGCTGCTGTTACCACTTCCTCCACACATACAGAGGGACAAACATGTTCTTGCATGTGCATATGGCCTGTCCAACAGAGACCAGCTGCTGCCATGTGCATGATGTGCTACAGTCTATGCTTAAAACCTCCCACTCCTTCCTCATGGTTGCTACAGTTAGTCCATTACTGTTGAATAATTACATTAATTGCTTGAAAGTCTTGAGGCAGGGTTAGCACTTTATGGCACACAGGCTGCAATTCTCAGGTGCTTTGGAAAATTACAACAAAGCTGCCAGTCTGTGTGCACGTGAATTATTCTGGTACTGTTGCTGTAGCTTGCTTGTTCTCAAGATGGTGTTTGTTTATATCAGTTCCTCTGCTTCAAAAATTGCTTTTTACAGAAAGGAGAACGTACACAGACATGTGCTAAGACTGCTGCTTCATCTGCATCACAAAGTGGCGCCTGCCAAATTAGAGTCTCTCCAGAAGGCTTTGGAACCCACCAAGCAGGTAAGAAGGGAGGCATGAGAAAGGGAGAATCAATTGCAGATGAAAGCAGCTGCCTTTCCAGACCTTGCTTAATGGAACATGAGCTCTGCTTTCCAAGTGTACCAAGCTGTGTCTGAAGTTACCTTGTAACTTCCTCTTTTTGTGCTGGTTTGTATTAAAACACACAGGGTAATTGCATACTTAGTGTTCTAGCTAGTAGCAGCTAGAATGAAGTATGTCACTTCTGTTTTTCCCCTCCCTAATTCTCATTCTGCAGAGTGGGGAAGCTGTGAAGGAGCTTTATAACCAACTCACTGAGAAACTGGAGCTTCGCAAGCCAAGTCCAGCTGAAGTGACTGAGACTCCCTCCATGGAACTGCCCTTGCCCACTGTGCCCACACCAGCCTCACGCTGAGCTATGTCTGTAGTGCAAGAGTGAGACAGGAGAACAACTAACCTAGTGCTCTGCAGCGTGAAGGCACTGTACTGCCTTTCACGAGTCTCTGCCTACAGGGTGGAAACAAAAAAAAGCCACTGAAGCTCTTTCAGGAAACACTGCAGTTTACCAACTCACTGGCTCTTGCTGGTTAGAAAACTGCAGTGCATTGCAAAGGTTTACTTTTCTTAAAAGATAGCTGAGTGTCTTCTTGTAGATCCACTTAGAATTTGACTGTATGGTTTTTTTCAAAAAGAAAATGCATATTTTTAAGCTTGGCATCTTGTATTTTTAAACTATACTTTAAGAACTGATCAATGAGTGTTTAACTCCATTGTGGTTGAGCACATAGTGTGAACTCCTGAAGGCTAACCATAGCTTTCTTCAGCTGTTAGTTTGGGTCTTTGGAGATGATGCTCAAGAGAAGGAAATGTCAGAGGAGATAAACTCCACTGATAAAATTTCCTGTTTGAGGTTCTAGCTCTTTTGGTATGTGGTAAGATGTGCTGCATTAGTCAGAGATGTCCACCACTGTCACTAGACCAAGAAGCAGTCAACAGCCATCTTCTCAGCTAGGCTCTTAAAAAGAAGGCCAGAAATTGAATAATTCTCTCCCCTTTTCTCTGCACTTTTCTCCAACGGAGTAGCTTGAAATGAGTCCTGGAGCCAGTGAAAAAAACGACTACTGTATTCGCCAATGACAATAGGGTTTGAGTGTAGGTGGAGTGAAATGGTCTTTGAAAAAATAGCCTGTTCTGCATGGCTTATTTGTGTCACTGTGTGTACTATTACAGTTAATTCCTGTTCTGCTTTTATCGCCACCTCATATTAAGCCTCAGGTAGAGTGTGCAGGAAGATGAGCATGGGTGAAGAATGAGTTGTGTGAGTTTACAATGGACTTTACACTGATTTCAGCAGGTACAATATGCCTGAAAAGAATCTTGCCAGTCCTCTGTAAGCAGGAAGCTGCCTACCTGAATTATTCTGAATGTCAGAATAATTCAGGTAGGAATGCACCTCTGAGGGTCTGTGGTCCACCCGCTGACTCGGAGCAGGACCAGCCTATGTGAGGTTGCTCAAGAGCAGGACTTTGTATTTACCTTTGTTGAGTTTCATGAGGTTTGTCAGGCCATTTCTCCAGCCTGTTGAGGGCGGCCCTTTGAACAGCAGCCCTGCCCAGTGTGGCAGCCATGCCCACAACTTGGTGCCGTTTGCAAACTTGCTGAGGGTGTGTTCTGTCTTCAGGTTGTAAATAGAGGCATTAAACAATACTAGCCCCATTAATGACCCCTGAGGAATGCCATGAGTAACAGGCTTCCAGCTGGACTTTGTGCTGTTGATCACAACCCTCCAAGCCTGGTGTCCTGCCAGTTTTCCATGCAGCTATCTGAACTGTATCAAAATGATTTGCCTATATGGATTCTTCAGAGAGTTGTGCCAAAAGCTGTTTAAAGTCAAGGTAAGCTACCCACTGTGCTCCCCGCAACCACCAAGCCAGGCATCTCTTTGTAGAAGGTTATTGGGTTTGTCAGGCAACAATTAACCCTTGGAATTTACCCATCCATACCAGCCATACCCTATCACTTTCTTGTCTGTCATGTTTCTGGGTATGATGGTTTGGGGGTTTTTTTGCCATCACCCCTTGTTTCCTGGGACTTGAGCACTCCCAGCGCCAAATCTTGCTGATGAGACTTCTCTGTTTCCTAAACTTGTGTCCAAAAAAAAGAGAAAGAAACAGATGCTAGTAAGGTAGAGGTGGAAATCCCTCACCAAAGCTGCTGACTCCCTCTTTGTGTGGTTTTCTTCCTCCCGAGTTCTCAAGTGCTGCATGAGGAAAGTGTCACCTCTCTTCATCACCTTGGTGTTTTATTTCTCCTTTTATGCAGGGACTTGTCATATGTTGTAGGAGAACTGGCAAGGTGGGTTAGGTGTGTGTATGAGACAAGGGCACTGTCCTCTTGTCCACAGTGCCTTTGTGCACCTCATCTCCACTCCAGCTCCTGGGGTCAGTATTGCCTTTGGCAGGCTCTTGGCACTTCTGGTATCAGACTCGTTGGACACAGGAACCTGATATAACAATCAGGTCTTTCTTGCAGAGTTTTGTTAAACCGTTTAAACTGTCATGGTAACTTCCACAAAATAACATCCCACACCTCTGGTGAACCTTTCACAATGAACCTACTTAGGGCCATGTTCTGCTCAGACTCAAGGGTTATTTTAGGTTTGTGTTGGGGATTCTCTCTGTTGCTAAAGGTTTCCCTTATTCTGCATGCTGACTTGGTACTCTCCTGCAGCATGAACTTCTTTTAATCCAGGCTGACTGTGTGATTTACTACTTGGTAGAAAAACCTCTTGTGTTTCAGCCTCTACCTGCAGTACTGAGATACACGCTGGTGATTTTTTCCAGGTTTTTAGATCCATAAAGAAATTGAATCCCAGAGCACAAACTGGCCATTACCTGTGCCGGTGGCTGCTTCGGCTGAGGAGGGGAAATCAGTGGGCAGCAGAGAGTGGAAGTGGCTGCCAGTCTGTGCTTTCCTGGCCTGCCTTCTGCACAAAGATGTGATAAGAGGAGAGACGCTTTTCAGAAAACATTTTAGTAGTGAACATCTTGGTCTGTTTCCATTCTTTGAGATGAGAATGGTTTCACTCCAGTGCCAGAAATTACACAGATACCTGTTGTATGTGTAAACCTCTGCAGAACCTGTGGCAGGAGCTGGCTGCAGCTGCCTGCAGGATGCTCGCTTTCCACCTGGTCCAGGGCTAGAACATCTCTGGGTTCTGCTCTGCGGCTCCCGCTCGGAGGAGCTTTCCTACTGTTCCAGATGCTGTTGTATTGGATGGTAGTACCCTGCAGCACAACTACAAAGTGAAGTACAGCTGGACTGTGTAAGAGAATTGGTTTTTTAAATATTTTTTTTTACGATGTCTCTGTGTGTAGCCCTGTGTAAATGATCCCAGCCGAGATGCTGTGTAGCGTGCACTGCTGTGGGTGCACACTAGAGGGTAGTGCACCCCGGCTGCCCTGCCTCTCCTGCTCCTAACAGGCTGCTGCTTGAAATCCCTCCCCGTTTGGCGTGACACAGGGAGCTGGAATAGCTCCCTATTTACACTTGTGTCACAGTTTATCTTTACAACAGGGGTTTGATACCTGTGATATGAAAAAATGTGTATTCTCTCCAAACCTGCCGTGCCTGACTTGGATGTGAATTTTTACAATTAATTCTAATCAGCTTGAGCAATCTGGTCCTCTCTGTGTGCTTCTCCTGAGAGATCAGAGTAACTAATAGCGCAGAGACATTCTTCAGGCTTTTTGGATGGTTAACATTTAATTGAAATTTAATGTTGAGCTGTGAAACAAATAATTTGCATTGAGCTACGTCAGAAGATTGATAGAGCACTGCAACTGCAATAGTTGATAGAAACAGCCAGTTACTGAGGCCTGTGCTAGCAGAGGAACCAGGTCTTATAAAAAATTTGTGGAAAAGACAATTACTATAGTGAAATATTTACTGCCAAACTACCTGACACCCAAAGCATGCCTAGCATAATTTCAAAACACAGCCAGATTCTACTTGACATATTGATTTGATGTAGGATAGCTCTCTGTGGACCAAGATAAAAGGAGACCAAACAAATCTCCTTGGCCAGAAAGAATATGAAGACCCCCTGGATACCCCTCAGCTATTGTGAGTCCTCTCTATTTTACTGGGAACTATTTGGGTTTTAGGTGATTCTTGGCTTTCTCTCTATGCAACAGTGTAAAGGAAACCTGCCATAGGTTTAACTTCAAAGATAAATGAATTAGTTAATGCGCACATACAGTGCTGATTAGACTGCTTCCTGCTCAAAGCAGGGGCATGTTTGGTTCAGGAGCCTGGTTTCAGTTCACCATGCTGGTCTGGGTATCTGCTCTATTGGGAGTGTGATACTGGAGACTTTCTTGGTGTGTGAGAACATCAGTTCCCAAAGGAAGGTGATGGGTTGGGCTGAAATTCCAGCTCCGGGATATTGGTGATTTATTGTCTTGACTCTCTTGCAAGCACTTTAAGAAAGTAAATGGCTGAAATCCAGAGGAAATAATTTTTTCTCAGTTTCTGTGCATTTAACTGCAATCCAGAGCAGTGGAATTTCTTAACCAACAGGGCAAAGAAAGGTGTTAGTTAGGCGTTGAATCAAGAGAGAGACCAGGTATGAGGGAGACCTTAGAGATTTCTCCCCAAAACCAGAAGAGGATTCCAGCAGTGTGGGTAGAAAGTGTGCAGGATATATTCTGCCAAGACCTGTTTGATTCCTGTGCAGAACCAAAGTGGCCAGGTTTGGGAAGGCACGTCACCTCCACGTCTGGCCTGTCTTCTTGCAGAGGTGCTTGCAAAAGTCAGGTTGTCCTGAACTTCACCCTGTGGTCCTCTGTAGCACAGGTCCCAGCAGGCCAGCTCTGCCAGCTGGAGTCTGCTCTGCTGGGAGGGGTGAACCAGTCACTGCTGCCAGCTCCCTCACTGCTTCTTAGGCAACACGGCTCTGCCTTGCTGGTGGAGCGGCCAGTTTGTTGCAGATGGAGAGCTGTCAGCAATTGCCAGGGACAAGCTTTCACCTTTCAAGGCTGGGCAGGCCTTGGCGTAGCCCTGTGCAGAGAAAATGATGCTTTACAGTCATCTCCCCTGCCTTAAACTCGGCTAGAACGCTTGGGCCCATCATGTTTTTAACCTGAAATGCTAGAAGCAAATATCAATCCCCTCTTGTTCTAATTTCATATCTTGGCCTGCTGTGCTGCCTCAAGTAAAGCTTGATTTTTGGCCAAAGCAAGGAGCAGGGCATCAGGCTTACAAGTTGACTGTCCCTCCTCCCCTTCCTTCCTGCAGGGATCTTAATAATTTCAGCAGGCAGAGGACTGCAGAGAAGCATCCGTGGCATTTTCACATGCTATGTCCTTTGCTATCTCTGCTCGGGGGGGCTTCCCTGGGAAGGGACAGAGGCAGTCAGTCCTAGAGAGAACATCCTGATCTTTCTCCTTACTACTGGAATGCCTGGAGACCCACCAAATCGTGCTTGCTATGATTTCAAAGGTTGGCTACTGGGATAATGTGCGGTGGAAGCAGGTAGATGTATCTGATAAGACTTCTGCTGTGGAGAAGTGCAAAACTGTATGGTAGGTACTAGTTCCCAATGTGCACCTTCGTCTGGTGCGAGTGGGAGGTCAAACCAGGGTATGATGTGACCGTCACCCTGGTTGTCCTGTTGGGGGTCCTGACTATCCTGGCTTTGTGGTTCAGCAAGTCTGTTCCTGCTTCCCTGGAGGTCCCTGAGACTGGGGTGACACCTCTGTCTTTGGTTTACTGCTCTTTTTTCGGGAAGGGTATGCCCTTTCACTTGGCACGTGCACAGCCTATCATTGACTAGTGCCAGTTTGCTGACCTGGTGCATCAGTTCAGATGTGCTGTGAGATGTGCCTGACCTTGAAAAGTTGCCCTGCAGCTCACCAGGGGTGTTGCTCAGTGGATTTTTCCAGGAGGAAAGAAAGGAGGAGCAGTGGGACAGCAGCACACTCATTGCCTGCAGAGCCACACCACCACCTAGTACTTGGAAAGAAGACGCTGGTCTGGTCCTTGCTGATGCTGTTTCAGTGCCTTGGCGACATCTACCCAGGTCCTGCTTGGCTGGAACATGCTCAGAAAGAACATGAGCATTTTACCTTCCAAAATAAAAAGATATTTTAGTACTTACCTACTACTTAGGCACCTGATTTCCCACAGAGATCCATCCAGTTTAGGCATTTAAACCTTGGCCTTTTGACATGGAGCCATGTGTATCCACCCAGTACCTTTAGAAGTCTCAAAGATTTAAGACGTTTTATCTGTCATGCCTCCTTTGCTCTGAAGCAGTGGGAGGACAACAAGGAAACTGGGGAGCTTGGCAGGTAGGGTATAGCTGCTGTTACGACAGAGTATTCAGAAGTCTTTCTTCTGAAGAACCCTTTGGTTGTGCTGTGGCCTTAGTAGGATCATCAGGGGTGCAGTGAGAAACTTCATTGCACCAATTTCCACTGATAAGAGGAAGCCTCTTGTTCAAAAAGAGGGCTGGATTCTGACAGCCTGCAACTCCTGCACTTCTCTGGATGAAAATTAAATTAGTGGGGAAAAATAGCCATCAAATCATCCTCCTAGAGATCACAAGTTCCCAACTTGTGGTTTCCAGCCCATTGATGCTATTTCCCAAATAGTCCCACAGAAGCCACAGCTGGGGCTCTATTAGGCTGTGACTTAAAGGATAATAAGAGGTGGGGACCCAGCAATTGGAAGGCATTGTCATACATCTTTACAAGTCTGAACACTCAAAATCATCTGCTTGTTGGCAGAACACCCTGTTCTCCTTAGTGCAGTGGGTAGTGGATCCATTGGAAAAGTGGTCGGGGAACAATGGTTTGTGATGCAGGTGGCTGGAGGGAAGATGGACATTTAAAAGGAGTGTCTAACAAAGTCTGGAGCAGATGCTGCACAGCAGAAAACGGAATTATCATTCTCCAAGATACTTTTCTGGTGGAGTTGTTATATGGTTCAGGCTTTACAGTCACCTTTAGGTTAATTCTGATGAGTTGTGGGTGGTGGGAGTCTTGGTACGTGACTTTCCCTGTAAGCGAGGATCGCCTTATCCAGCTTCCCTTGAGATGAATGTCTTGCTTTGACTTTGGAAGAGTTGTATCTAGCCCAGAAAATGGAAGTGACATGAAAAATCTTTATTCCTTTTTCAGAATAGTTCAGCCATTTGAGGATGGAAATCAACACAGGTTTTGCCTGTAGGTATATATAAAGGTGATCTAAATTTTATTTTAGATCTCTGAATGCTGGGGTTGTGTCTCAGTCAAAGGGAGGTGGTATTTGGAGGTGACCAGAAGCAGGGCTGTGTGGGGTAGGAGCTGTGCCACAGCCTGTACCCAAGTTCTTGGAGTCTCTCCCAGAAGCAGAGAGGAGACTGAACACAGGGTGATTTGGAGAGTTTCTGGCCTTTATTGCCATTTTGATGGATGACACACAGATGCTGCTTTTTGTTTGCTTTTGTGTACAGTGGTAAGAAGTCTGTCCTGGCACACAAATGCCATTTTTAATCCAGCTGTCTCTCTGGAGAGATGTCTTGATGGAGCAGCTTTTCAGGAGTAAGTATTTCTGCAGTTATCTTTGGAGCTCTGATAGATCCCATTGTGACCACAGAGCTCTCTGCATTCTCCAGCTTGCTTTCTCACCTTGATTTCCCTTTCAGGCTGTTATGTTAATAAGGGCTGAGCCCAGCAGGGCCAGTGGACTTGTTCAAGCTCCATCCCCATGGCTCTGAACCTACAGACATGCTGTGGGTATCCTTGCCAGCACTCTCCCTCCATCAGAGCCAGGCTCAGCATTAAAAACAAGAGGCAAGTCAGCTTCTTGGAGCTTTAGGTGGATGTAAAACATGGATTAAGGGCAGCTCCACCCAAGTTCAGGCCACTCTGATTGTTGAGGACACATCAGACAGGGTTTCAGCTCTGGTTGCTCCAGACTTTGTCATTCATGGATATCCTCTGCATTCACTGCTCATTCCCAGGTCTTTTTTTGTCTACTTGCCCTGGGGCACCTGACTCTTAATGCCATCATCTTCAGCTCCATCTGTTTCTTCTCCCTTATCTGATCCCAGCAGACCAGGAAGTGTGAATGACTGAGATCTCTCCCATCTAGGTGAGGGCAGGTGCCTTAACCCTTTCCTCCACCCGGGTTCCCGAGGGAGGCTGACACGCGCTGCTTTTATGGCCAGGGTAGCAGGTCATTCAGCCAGGCCGGCGTTGGCAGCTTGGCTGGGCATAGAGAGAGAGGTGACGGGTGGTTGTGTGTGCTCAAGCCCAAGCTCCTTCTGCACTTACAGCTTGGTGGCCTCTGCCTGGGGGCAAAGCACAGCTCAGCTTGGGGTGTTTAGGGACCTGGGGCTCACGAGCATGGTGAGCAGCTTGTACTTGCCTATTGTCAATCTTGTGTGCTGGTAATTCACTTACAGACTGCCTCCAGTTTTGTGCTGGGTTTATATGTCAGCCCCTAATAATAAGATTTTTCTGGCAGGAGGCACTGATGTTAGAAAGTTTTTTACTTTCTAGGGGAATCAGATTTTAAACCTGGCTAATACCATCCTCTGTAGTGCAAGAAGGACCATCAGCAAATAGAGTAGTATCTATTAGCATGTAGAGACCGTGCTAAAGATAACGAAGTCAGTCCAGCTTGAAGGATAACTTCACAGAAAGCAGCTAAACCATCTGTGTGGGTAGATTTTGGCCTGCTGGACCTGCAAGGGGAGTTTAATGAGAAGGACAAAGCTGAGCAACTGGATACAGTGAAACCAGCTTCCTTTTCTTGCAAAACAATTGCACAAGAGGCAAAGGTATCTCACCTGGGTTTATAGACTGCTACACTGAGATGAGTCCGTATCGCTGCTTCTCCTGATCAGCAGAGCTGTGCTCAGGAAAGAGGAAAAGCATCAGTATTAGACCACAGCTTCTGTATCTGCCTACATTAAAGGCAGCAGCCCAGACATGAGTATCGGTGTCCTGTCCTCCTCCAAGTTCTGCAAATGTCAGTTCTATGGCAAGGAAGTAAGAAAGGTAATTCCTGTAACCATCCAAACAGCTTGAGTCAGACTAAACCCTTGCTGGTTCGTGTGCTGTTGTCATAGAAAAAAAGCCCACAACTCAGGAGACAATTATTATTACTTGTAGTTTTAATATTATTATTTTCCCTCAAGACTAGCATCAGTTTGCTGTGCCAAAGCTGTGTTGTCTGATCAGTGTTAACAATTAAAAAGTGGTGAATTGTTTATAAAATCCTACTGATGAGTCATTAGCAATCTTATACAAAGCAATCTGATGATTAAGAGTGCAAGTTTCATATTACCACTTTTCCAACCACATTTGTAGGTAGAAGCAATTAAAAATCTTCAGAAGAAACATGTCTCAGAGCATCTGTTCTTTGTCTTTTATTGACTGTTGACTCGTATGAGGCAATGGAAGGTGCTGGCAGATTCTGCATACCTCTTTTTAACTCTGAAAATCCATTTTCCAGTCCTCTGTGAAGGCTGGTATCTGCTCTCTTCTGGCTCTGTTGGCAGTTGTATTTCTACTTTCCCCTCTGGTTCCAGATCTGACTTCTGAGCTTAGGAAGGAAGTACTGATGTGAATGAGAGAGGAAAGAGAGAGATGTGTCTGCAGGAGATGTTTATTCCCCTGAACTGCACATGAAACCTCGTTCAAGATGTCAGAGTCACTGAGCCAGAGTCATTACTGACTTGGGAAGCAAAGCCTGGGTAGCAACAACAAAACATCTGGTCCAGTAGGTCATGGCCAGATTTGTTACCAGCCCACAGCCTACTCCAAAAGACCACCTTGTGCTCTGTTTAATCTCTAATGAATAATCATATAATTACAGAGGGCTTTTTACAAGCAGGTTCCTTGAAGAGTGGCCAAAAGGCAAAGAAGGGAATCTGTTTTCCATGTTGCCTATTGCAGCAGGACGGCATTCATGGGCTTTGGCTGGGGACAAGTGTGTATGGACATGTAGGAAGCAACCCTGCAACTAATAGGGTCCTGCCTGGGGTATTTGCAGACACTGGACCTAGGACCTCAGATCCACCTTTACTAGCCCTGTATCTAAGCAGAGGTACTTCCACTTGCAGTTGCTTGTGGCCTGACTACTACCTGAGGAGGATCACTGTATCTTCTGGACGCCACAGGAATTTTGGACCATGACCCTGTGGCCTATTGTAGGAGCTGCTTGGCCTGATCTTTCAGTTTGGCCTGTGTGGGGGAGGTTTGATGCTTCCAGTCCTTGACTATCCTGTTAGCTAGAGGAATCCCTGCAGCCTTTGGGCCCTGTACAAGGGGGATGCAGATCACTGACTCTTCAGTGAAGCTCAGAAGTTCCTTCTGAAAAGCCAGTAATTGCAACAAGTCAAACACATAGTTTAGGTCAACCCTGATTTACTGTAACAAAACAATTATTGCTGCCTTTCTGTGATGCAGTTTGGAGATTGTGAGTTCTAGGTCAATGGTGAGCCTTAAGAAGGGTGGGTTTTCCAGTTTGTTAGTCAGTTACACCATCTTCCAAGTGGAAGAATGGGGCAATGGGTGCTTCCAAGGAGCCTGAAGGAAGGTCATCTTTGGTGTTGCAGTGTGCCCTTGCTGCTGCAATGAATATAAATACTAACTGGCACCTACTACCTACATGTTTTAAAATCTCTTTAGCAGTAAAGAGGCCTAGATTGTCATCCAACAAAGAAGGAAATAGGCTGTGAGTAGCAGAATGACATAGTCCTGTTCCTCAGTGCCTTTGCTCCAAAAATACAATTCCAAAAGAATGGAAATGCTGCAGCAGTCAGGCTTGAAAAGAATGAGGGGCTCAGTGACCACTCAAGTATTCTGGGTTTTTCTTCCAGCCCAACTAGCTGGACTGAGTGTCTTGGACAAAGGAGCTTGGCCTCATTTCCACCCTGGTTTAACAAAGGAATTGCAAACCTGCACATGCTGCTCCTTCCACTGGTTCAGAATGAGATTTTATCAGTGCATCAGTGGCTCAGCTATGTTGCTGTTCCTTCTGAGTCTGCTTAAACTGTGAGTTGAAAGAGATGTCCTCTGCATGGGTTCCTGCCCCACCAAAACTGGGGCAGACTGCTTTGTACCCCACAGCCTGTTTTTAGTTTCCTTCTGTTCTTCAGAGCCTGCCTGAGTTCCAGGCTCTCTGATACCATCTCAGGTCCTGCTTCCCTCTCACTTCAGGCTTGGGGAACATTTTTTCATGTCACTTCTTTCACACAGCCTTCATCCATATTTGACCTACTTGTCAATTTTGTAGAGTGTCTGAAAACAGTGGGAGAGAGAAATGATGTATCTGAGGAGTGTTGGCCCTTAATCAAAACCATTTGCAGAACAATGGACAACTTGAGAAGCAGATCAAGGCTCTGGTCTGCAGGTAAGGTCTGTTTCAGCACTCAGGTGCCTATGTTACGCGATCGCCTTGTATACACATTTTATTGGCATATCTGTCTTGTACTGATGACTACCAAAGTGTGCAACAGCCCAGTTGTTAATTGCTCCAAGTCCTTAGGAGTCCCCAGTGAGTTTGCTAACTGCTTCTTGACGGTACTGAGAGTATTTGCACAGATTGAAGGACCCATGCAGGTGTTTCTACTCCCATCAAACCTCTCCAGGACAATGCCGAGCCTGTGCCCTTAGGCTGAATTTATGTGGCAGTGCAGGCTGGGGGGCAGAGGGGAAACACCCACAGCTTCATGGGGGGTGTCAGGGTGCCCCACTGCTGTGGGGGGAGTCCTGTACCCCTGTATCCCGCAGCTGCTGGTGGGGCTGCTCAGCCCCACGACTAGCTCCTGCCCCACACTGCCCTCCCAAATTAGGCTTTAATCTCTCTAAAATCAGCCTTTCCACTTCCTTTTTTTGAATCATTTGTCAAAGAATTTACTGCTTGTGACTAGTCACTGAGCTGTTTGGAAACCAACTGCTGTGTTAAGAGTTGTTGGCTCTGGCAATAACTCACAGGTTGTTGGCTTTTCTACCTTACGTAGTATTGAGGATGAATTGGTGAAATTTTTAACAAAAAATTGTGTGTTAAAGTTCAGGTAACTTTTTTAAGACTCAAAAGGACTTTCAGACCTAGGCAATGTTTACTTGAGTATTGAGGATGGTAAAAGAGCAAGAGGCAGGGCAGAGGCAGTCTGCAGTCTGTTGGGATTTTAAAAGGAGCGTTAGTCAATCAAGCTGTAATGTTCAGCAACAAGCAGATTTTTTAAATGATTTTGTATTCATAAGATGAAGCACCTAATACAAAACTAGAAGTACGTTGTAATGAGTTATCCTGCCACTCTTACCCCAATAATTTCTCTCTTTGATTTTGTGTAAAAAGCTGCTCTCCACTAGAACAAAGGAGTCACATTTTCTTTACTCATTAAAAATTGCATATGTATAAAATATTAGTGTTGTCTTTAGTCTAAATCCCTCACTATGTATGACTTGTACCATACATCAGAACCCATCTCCTGCAGCCTGGCAACTGTGTCTGTTGCTATAGGAACAGCTCCACTATCCTTTCATGGAGAACCTCAAGTATTCCCATTTTCGTAGCTGCTAGAACACCTCCAGTCCTTGCTTGTTTCATTCACTTGCTCACTCCTGTCCATGATACCTTCTCCTCCCAATTTAGAGAGTTACTGAGCACTTCTGGACTCATAAACGAAAGAACATTAGTTAGCTGAAGGAAAGCCACACATTACTTTGAGGTGCACATTTGACTGGGTTGTTGGTACTGCTGTTGGATTTGTTTATTATGCAGACATACTGTGTAATTAGCATCCCCTAATGTGCATTACATTTGTACTTAATAGAAAACTATCAAAATCCCTGGCTTCTGCACACTTGTCTGCAGTTATATACCAAAGGGTAAAAGTTTCTGAGAAACATCATAACTTCAAGTGTTAATCCCACAGGTAACATCACCTGAGTTAGCTGAGAAGATGCTTCCTGATGGTAAGTTTATTGTGAGATTGTGTATTATGTGGCTGTCATGCCTATCCTTGAAGAATTGCATTGATCAGTGTGCTGAAACCCACTTCATGTTAGAGAGCAAGCCCCGTGGTCCCTGTGTTTATGTCGGAGCTGTGGAGTTGAAGATCATGAGGGTTGCTGTATTTGCTACTCATCTGGGCCACCTTTTCTGCACTGAATTGGCACAGCTCCATTAAGCAAAGGTAGGTTGTTCAATCGGCCTTGCTTCTAGATGATCCTGGTATTTAAATAATTGTTGAGGGCTTACTGTTTTACTTACAGAAAGATTTCACTGGAATAACATGAATTTTATGTAAGACAGTCTTAAAAAACCAAGGTAGATACTGATAAGGCTTGATTTTAAATGATGAGAAAAGGGCATTTTTCTTTTGTTCAATTTATACGAGTTTCTAAGCAAGACTGGGCTATGCTTTTATCCTGCTAGAAATACCAGGCACATGTATTGCCTTGTGTCCTGGGGCTCTCCATGGGGGAAGGAAGGGCAAGGCCAAGGCCAAGGGGATCTGGTGTCACAACCAGATCTCAGTTGAGCAAGACCCTACGCTGCTAAACAGAAAGAGGTGGAGAGGCTGGGAGAGGAGTTGTAGCGTGGAAAAGACTGTAAGCTGTGGCACCAGGGTTTTCCTTCACATCAGGTACCCCACCAGAGCTTTACCAAAGGGAAAACAGCAGCTGAAGATTTAGGTACAGAATAATAATGAGGAGAACAAAATATGAGCATGAGAAAAGCAAGCAGAAGAAAAGATTTCTCAGCTGTAAAATACTCAGTAACACTCCCAGTCAACATTGGCTCAGTGCAGCCCAAAATCCTGAGACACTGGGAAGAGACAGCTCGGAGATTCCCTTGTCATTGACTGGGGGTTTTAATTTATTCTTTGCAGCCAGACAGTTCTCCCATTGCCGGCTTGCAGGCACAGCAGCCAACTCTACCCACCCCCCCCAGCTGCCAATCAAAGAGGTGCTGCTGAAGCGGGGCTGCTCCTGCGATAAAAGTGTAGGGAGCTCATGGCTGCAGAGTAATGCAGACAAAGCGTGAGTGGGAGAGAGACAAAAGGGATGGAGTCCCAGAAGATGTGATCCACCCTGTTAAAGGAAACGTTCGTAGCCTCTGCAGCTGTGTTTATGCTGCTTCATGCAATAAGCACCAGCCTCTCATCCCCCCGGGAGATTTTTACAGCATTAATTCACTCTGCACAAAACCCAGCCTGCAAGGCTCCTCTTCAGCAGCGACCTTTTCATCCCTCCAGCTCCCCCTGTTACCAAGAGCCCTGCCCGCAGGAGCTGCACCCCTCCGGCTGACCTTCCATTGCTCTCGATCGAATGTCACCTGTACCCAATGAAGCAGACCCCGAAGTGCCGCGAATGGATCCCAGGATTCTTATTTTCCTTCTCTACGTGATGATCCTTCATGAGCTGGTGAGTGGCTGGATGGAGTACCAGAAGCAGATAGCCAAACCGAAGAAGCAGGCGGGTCCAGTTTGGTCTTCTAGGTGAGTTAATGCCTATGATGTTTCCAAAAGGTGAATAGCTCAGGTATGTTTTGATGGGGAAGATTGCCTTTTGTATATGTACATCAGTCCTTATAGATGCGTGCATGTGTGTATCATCTGTTGTGTATTAATGCACGGAGGTAGGATTAAGGTCTGTTAATCTTTTGAGCCTGTATTGTCTGAATGTACTGTGCATTTTAAACACTCGGAGATAAATATGCTTGTGATTTGCGGGTTTTTTTTTGGTGGAAATGTGCTGTAACTCAGCATATTTCCTGTGACTCAGGTTTCCCAATCAACATACCTGGAAGAGAAAAATGTAGGTAGCACAAGGAGGTACGCTTCATGCATGATATTCCTCAATGAGGCACAAACCTCTAGAGACTCTTCACAATCAGAGTATTTTATGTTAAATCACTAGCGTGCATGTCACTATCTCACCATCTCCTCCCACTCTCTGGGCTGTGCCCACTACACTAATCCCTTCCTTGTTTTCTGCCCAACAACAAGCTGGAGAAATAAGGATGTAAAAGAAAAACGCCCTATGTCCTTAAAATTGAGATATTTTTCTGCAAATACTGTTTACATCTTGTTCACTTGTAGTAGTGTTTGGGTAATGGTGGTCTTAATTTCATTGGGGTCTTATAATGAAAGATATCTTGACAGCTATCCATCGGCTGCGTGATTAGAGACCCACACTCTGGGATCCAAAATTCACCTCCTTCCAGATCTCAGACAATGGCACACCAACACCTTGTACCTTTCGATCTGAAAAGATGCCTGTGACCCAGTTTGCTCTAGGTCTGACAGCTGCAGTACGAGTGCACAGAGCTCACAGCTCACTCCTTATCCTAATCCTCTGATGTGCAGCAATCCCAGCCACAATTACAGCCCCACTGTGCTTGGTACTGCACATACACACCCTGAAGGTGTGTCCACAAATGAGACCACCAAGAGAAAAGAGCGGTGCCAGGAGGCAGCCATGGCTTGCTGAAGATCAGTAGCCAACAGATACCAGTCTCTTTGTCTGCAGTTCAGGGATAAATTCACTGGCTGAATTTCCAGACCAGCAAAGCTGAACTGCACCTTGCCCTGTCTAGTTGTACAAGTAAAATGATTAGCACTGGGAGGGCAGCCATAGGTGGAGGCAGCTCCAGTGCAGAAATAGCTTGAAAGTGATGGGGTTGGCTGGATTATAATTGAGGTTAGAGGCAGATTTCCTTGCTGTCTTCAAGGAGTGCAGGGAGGCATTGGATAATAACTTCTACTGAGGTCTGAGGTACCCCAATACTAGCAAAAGGATGCAATGCAGAAAACCTAATGGACTAATTTTACTTACTAGAAGCCACCAAACAACTTGCATCAAGCAGCCAGGATAATGTCATAGGACTGATTTTTTTTTTTTTTTTTAAGAGAACCTAAGGGAATTAGGTACCCCATCAAAACCAAAAATCTCTAGGGGCTGCCATCTAACCCAGCATCATTTGGGGAGGTGGGACCAAGCTGGATGATTTGTGCGGGGCCCCACACCCTGGGGGTACCCCAGCTGTCTCCATCGGAGCTGAGCGTGCAGCCCACCCTGCCTGCTGTCACAGCAGGCTTTGCCCAGCCTGTCCCTGCCCTAATACCTGCTCCTGCTGCTCCTCTAGCTGATTCCAGCCAGTTTGGGAAAGTAGAGCCACGAGGTCTGTGTGTGTCATGTAGATTGTTCACAGATTGCACCTTAAACAGGTGAAGATCTGTGGCTTGGAGAACTGGAAAATTACAGGATGAATTGGGATCCTCTTAGTGGAATTAAGATTGTCCTGCATGGACACCCTGATTCTGGTGTAGCCTGGGCTCATACACTCCCGTTGCAATAATGCTGAAGCTTTCTTGAGTGATGAGCCCTCAAGGCCAGATTTCCCAGTGCTCAGAAAGCAGCCGGAGCCAGATGTTCACCCTTCAGTATAGGCTTGGGCTTAGAAAATGCTCAGAAGTGGTTGTGAAATCTGTAGGCTGGTTCTCCAAAGAGTTTCAGCCATGGCTCAGCAGAGCAAGAAATCTTCCTCATGCCTTGCATCAGGTCAGGAGCACCACAGCACAAAGCCAGCTCAAAAGTGAGGTTCACACCAGTTGGATTAATGCTGGACCAGGTACCATCTGGCCATGGCAGGCTGGACTGAGAATCACCTGTCCTCTCACAGCTTCTATGGCGCCAGCATGAGAGCAGAAAGCAAGCTGCAATATTGGCTTTGATTTAATTGACAGAAAGTGACTGTACGCCCACACCTGCACCACACTGAACGTATGGATCTGGGGCACCCAGCCGAGCTCAGCACTGGTGTCAGCAGTGGTGGTGCTTGATGGTTGCTCCTACTGTGCACACAGCTGTTGAGCCGCCTCTTGCTGCTGGGTACCATCTCCAACTGGGAGGAAGGGGAGCGAGAGGCTGGTGCGATCTAAGATTCCAGGATTACTGACTTTTAGGAAGGATTTGCAGACATTGCCAAGGAAGTCACCCAAAACCTTCCTGTAAGAGCTTAAACCTGAGATAACAGCAAGGCAGACCTCCTTGGAAGAGATGGATGTAAAGTCACCTCACTTCCCAGCACGGCCTAGAACCGGGCCAGCGCTGTAGAGGTGAAGCTTCACCTCCTGCCACGGGGCCTGAGCTGCCACCTCCCCAGCCTGTTTGTTAAAAGTAATTAACTTGAAAACCAATTAGAAAACTAAGTTATAAAGCAGCAAGTTAATTAGGACATGAGAGAACTGTCTCTTGACTGTATCCTCAGCACAGGCAGGGATTTCAGGGCTCTTCCTCCTTTTGTGGATGTTGAATAGTAACAAGCTGTGTTGTAAAGCAGCTTTTTCTCACATTCACAGCTTTTCCCCAGCTCTGTCTTCCTCCGCTCCTGGAGTGGCTGGCGGCTCCCCCACTCCCTGCCTCCATTCATCAGCCACTTCTGGCATTCCACATCACTTCTGCTCTCCACCAGCCTTTCCTCACTGTCCCCTTCCACCACTTACAGGCATGGGGGGAAATGATATCTGGATTATTTTTATTAACAAAGCCACTGGAGCTCACAGGAGGAACATCTCTGAGCAGGATCTAGAAAGAGGAGAGATCTCTAATCACCAGCCCCAGAGATCACCATTGCACCACCCTTTTTGCAGGGATGGGGAGGGGATGCACTTCACCCCATATGAATTTCACTGCAAATTCCTACAAACACGGTTGTGCCCCACATCACCCTCTGCACTGGCAGGAGAATGTGCATGTTCACTATGCCAGTCTTTTGCAATTTTTGCAAAAGCTAGGTATAAAAATGGGTAGTGAAGGTGTTAGCCAGGAGGAAGGAAAGAAAAGCCTGGGACACAGCACCTAGTGAGAGTAGAAATGCCCAGGGCAAGTGGGCCTGAGCATTAAGTCTTCCCAGAAGAGCCCTAGGTGAACACAGCCCCACTGCTTCTGCAGCGGAGCCAGCTCTGCTAGACTGTCCTGGGCATCTCTGCATGTGGTGGGGTTGATCATGGTGTGGTTAGTTCATGGCATGGTTGATTCACACCCTGGATAACCCCCTGAGAGAACGTGGACTGTAACAAGGGTGGCAAAAGCCCAAAGAAGTGCTAGGTGTGCATGATGTTAGGTTTAGTAGTTTTAAGGAAAACCGCTCAAAGGTATTTGAAGTGGAAGCTTTGAAGAGCCAAGGGGTTTGGTTTCATTGACCCATCTGGCCAGAGGGGACAGTCCTCGGGGCTCTGACAGGCTCTTTATGGGGTCTTGAGCTTATATTTGTGCACTTGTAGTTTAGCAGCTGTTTCCAAGACCTCCAGTAGCTGGGACTGGGAGGGTCCCCATTGCCACTTCAGATGCATGGGAGAGCCTCACCCCTGCATCTCTGCAGTCCAGGCACATTGAGCATCAGGGGCTGCAGCAGGATCCAGCACTGGCCCTTCTCTTGGCAGCAGTGGTGGTGAACCCTGTTCAGCTGACCAAAATTCCCTGTCCTTTTAGGAGCTTCCACTAGATGCAGGAGATGTGCCCCAGCTCTGACCCACACCAGTAACAATGTCTCACTTTATTCCTCACTAGCAATACCACCAGATCTAACCACTCCAGCTTCTCCAGGCCGCTGGTCCACTCGGTGCGCAGGGAGAGGTACAGAGACTGGAGGAAACCGGGGCGGATCATCCGGAAAGCATGAGGATGCATCTGTTGGGGAGTGTGGGGAGAGATTACTGAGCCAGAGGCAACCATCCCTCATGAAGTCTGCACCGACTTACCACCTGTCAGCTGCAGCTGGCATGAGAACATCCTCCAGGCACCATGATCTGCAACCTGCAGCTTTCTCCTTTGCACTGAGCCTGGCATGGCCCAGAAGGAACGAGCCCCATCCCTGCATGGTGAGGAGCTGGGGTGGAGACACCTCAGCCAGCAGCAGGATCGCTGGACTAGGCTTTTGACACCCAACACAGCAAACTGACTTTTCTTTCTTCTTCCCAAAGGGTCGAGTAGATGGAGAGTAGATTTCTTGGGGGAAGAATGAAATTTGCTCCTGCACGGGCAACCCTGGGAAGCCTCCAAATGGTTTCAGTCTCCTCTCCTTCCACCCAAGGACTGCGTGGCTGGTAAGCAGCATTTCCCAAAGTGACTGGAAAGTCTTTGGTGTCCAGTTTGTCACCATTCCCAGGAGAACTTGTCTCCACTGGGGCACCCAGAAGTCACGACACTTTGGAAATGCTGGCTCCCCGTTAAGTCTCATTCACTGGGAGTCTGTAAATTTTTTTCTGCCTTTCTTTACCTTTGTTAAATGAGTTACTCTGAGGTGAAAGGCGAAAGTGCCCTGAACCAGTGATGCAGAGTTATGCCACCAAATGCAATTTACTGCAATGACCTTGTAATTAGATTTCTTCAGAGCATTCCCAGCAGTCGAGCCAAATGTAAGAGCAACTTTCTAATGAGCAGATAGATGGGAAAAGAATACAGTATTGTTCTTTTATTAAAGTCTGCGATTTAGGCATAAAATCAGATTTTTAGAGGCAAAAGTCAGTTGCATCCTGCCACCCCACACAGAGGTTGTATGCAGGATGGGAATCACTGAGCGCTGGAAAGATTTCTAACAGCAAATGTCCATGGCCAAACTGCTTGCCTTATTTGCTGAACATAATGTTTGGCTCAAAAGCAGCCTGGTTTTCTCGTTGCCAGCCATTTATAAACCTGACTCAGGCTCACAGATGCATTATCCAGGAGTAGATAGGGAAGGGAGTCAGAATAGATTATGCATTCATTATCCAGAAGTAGCCACCAGATACATTTGCACATTTGCCTGCTGCTCAATTGTTTGCAAATTGTTCCTGTCGGTTAACACAGTGTTTGTTCAGTCACCCATGGCAGGATTCACCTGGCCCAAGGTAGAACTCTGCACCTGAGCTAGGCATCCAGACCCCTGTGCTGCAAAGAGGGGCATGTGAGGGGCTGTGATCCATCTCCTCCAAAGTTAAACATCAAGAAAGCTGGCTGAACCGTGCTCTCGAAGTGCCAATCCTCTATCCCATGCAGGCTGGATAAGAAACTCAGATGTAGACCACTACTTTTAGGGGAGATTAAGTTTTCGCCTTGGGAGATTAAGCTCATGCCTTGTGTTTGGATATTTTTGAAAAAGGAGATAAGAGTATGTCGTGGTTTCAGCTCAGTCGGTAACAAAGCACCACGAAGCCGCTCACTCACCCCCCACCCCCGCGCCTGGCCACGTTGGGATGAGGAGAAAATCCAAAGGCAGGCTTGTGGGTCGAGACAAGGACTGGGAGGGATCACTCCCCACTTATGGTCACGGGCAAAAGACAGGCTCAACTTGGGGAAGAAACAAAATCAATTGAATTTACTACAAATCAAATCAAAAACAAAACACAAGGGTATTAGGAAGGGAAACCAAACATCAGAACACCTCCCCCCACCCCTCCTGCCTTCCCGGCTCAGCTCCACTCCCGATGATTTCTCCCTCCTCCCCCCGGCGGCGCAGGGGAACAGGGGATGGGAGTTGAGTCAGCTCGCCATACATCGTCTCTGCCGCTCCTTTCCTCAGNGGTCCTTTCCGCGGGCTGCTCTCCAGTCACACACTGCTCCAGCGCTGCTAAAACCATGGAGTTACGGCCATCTTCGGGAGCCTCCGCTCCACCGTTCACCCCCATGGGCTGCAGGGGGACAGCCTGCCTTCTCACCACGGGCTGCAGGGCCATCAGCCTCCTCAGGCGCCCCTCCTCCCCCTCCTTCTTCACTGACTCCAGTATCAGCAGAGATGTTCCTCTCACGTTTCCCAACGCCCACACTGCCGGTTCCCCTTCTTAAATATGTTCTCCCAGAGGCGCTACCACCGTCACTCCCCTCCCAGAGGCGGGTCCGACATTTTTGGCGCCAGGGGAATTTTCCAGCAACTTCTTAAAGGGGCCGCCTCTGCAGCCCCCCTCCCCTGCCCCCAAGGAAAACTGTGCCACACAAACCCATAACAGAGTAGCAGTTAACACTTTCTGCATATTTCAAAGCATAAACTCTCAGCAAAGATGTGCCTCAGCTCTGTGACACTGTGGCTATTTCCTGAGGCGTCCACTGCCTATCCCAATACATGCAGGTACATCCACAAGTAACAGAAGAACAAATGGAGAAGGTGTCAGGAGGAAGAATACTCAGAAAGCATTTCTGGGTGGTGGGGAACTTTTCTTTCCTAGAGTTGAGTCTGCCCTGGTCTTACAGGGGACGTGCAGCTGGATGTTCTCCCCGCTCTTCTGCTAGAGTGTGTGTGAATTTACTGGGAGCACTTGCTATTCAAAAAGTTTTAAATTAATTACTGAAGTGGTGCAGGATAGGACTGGCCTCACTGCACAAGCTGTACTCCCAGCCTCAACAGGACAGATGGACCTAAGCAGGAACTGCTGCACCCTTGAGGAGTGGTGAAGGGACAGGAATGCCTTGCTCTGCTGATCACGTGCTGCATTTAGCCCCGTAAACATCATGTTTACTTCCAATAAACTCTTTTACATACACAGTGTTTAGATTGTCTCTATTCTCATTCAGGCCTTGCATCTCTACTGGTTTTGTCTTTCCCAGCCTGGGAGCCAGCAAAGGCAGTGGCTGGAAGCCACCCCAAAGGGACAGCTGGTGGTGTAAGGGGTGATGCAGTATGGCTAAAAGCATCTTTGATGCTGAATTTGTAGGACAAATGTTTGTTCTCTTGTCTTTTATGCAGAGGAACATGTGACTGCAAACCAGGGTCTTGTTTTGGATGGTTGTAGGGTTTGCTTTTTTTTTTTTTTTTTTTTTTTTTCAAATATTCAAGTTGCTCTGCAGCTCTGCTGGAGAAAGTCCTGCCCAAGAAACACACCTTGTGCTGGGAGCTGATGATGGCAGAGAGCTCGAGATCCACCAATCTTCAGGGGTGTGGAACCCCAGAGACCTGAGGGAGTGATGCAACCCAATGGCCTGAGTCCAGACCTCTGCGGGGGCTTACCTTCAAGTTGGTATTTGCACAATTAACCGGGTTGGTCCAGGCTAACAAGGATGCAGTCAAGGGTGGCCAGCTTGCATCTATCTGCTGAGGTAACTTAAGTGCCCTGGAGGGTTTGGGTCTGATTCTGCACTCTCACCCCACTGTTCCCCCATAGCACCCTTGGACACACATTTACCCCCCTGTGCTGGGGAGGCAGGTGATTCCTCAGCAAGGAGGGGTTGTGCCGTGATGCCATGATACACAGGAAATGACTCTGAACAGGGTGTCGTGGTTTCAGCTCAGTCGGTAACAAAGCACCACGAAGCTGCTCACTCACCCCCCACCCCTGCGCCTGGCCACGTTGGGATGAGGAGAAAATCCAAAGGCAGGCTTGTGGGTCGAGACAAGGACTGGGAGGGATCACTCCCCACTTATGGTCACGGGCAAAAGACAGGCTCAACTTGGGGAAGAAACAAAATCAATTGAATTTACTACAAATCAAATCAAAAACAAAACACAAGGGTATTAGGAAGGGAAACCAAACATCAGAACACCTCCCCCCACCCCTCCTGCCTTCCCGGCTCAGCTCCACTCCCGATGATTTCTCCCTCCACCCCCCGGCGGCGCAGGGGAACAGGGGATGGGAGTTGAGTCAGCTCGCCATACATCGTCTCTGCCGCTCCTTTCCTCAGGGGGAAGATTCCTC